>PVIH01009828.1:39290-79800 GCA_004025045.1 Sigmodon hispidus | reverse complement strand
AAGAGGCACATTCACACTCCAAAGGTATTAGCTCAACTATGTTCATAGCAGCATTATTTGTAATAGCAAGAACCTGGAAACAACCTAGATGTCCCTCAACTGAAGAATGGATTAACAAACTGTGGTACATCTACACAATGGAATACTACTCAGCAGTAAGAAAAAATGATATCCTAAAATTTTCAGGCAAATGGATGGACTTGGAGAATATCCTCCTGAGGGAGGTATCACAAACTCAGAAAGATAAGCAGGGGATGTACTCACTCATTAGTGGTCTCTAAACAAACAAGAAAAAAAGTCAAGCATGCCCAAGCTGCAAACCACAACCACTGAACAGCTTGGGATCAGAAACACCCTGGACTGACCCTTTGGACCCCACTGCAACTATAGGAACACCTGACTCACTCTTGAGGGAGGATAGACAAAACTGGATTTGGCCAGGAGTGGAGACTGATCCAAACATTATTGGGTCAGTGGGACCATAGGACTGTCTGCTCCCTGCCCAGGGAGGGGATGGGGAGTTGCGGAGAGGAAAAATGACCTGATGTGGTGGGAGGGGGAAAGAACCTTGAATAGGGATATACAGGGATGGAAAAAAAAATCAGAGGGAAAGCTGAACACAAAGTAAATATATGTGTAGCAATCTTATTTTCATTATCACCCTTCATAAGTCATGCTTATGATTCTTATCCTCTTTATTGTTATTGTTAACTTTTCAGCACTTTAAATTCATTTTACTGTTTTTTTGATAAATACAAAATAAATAAAGAAGAAAAAAAAAGAAATACAGAACCTAGTAAGGAGAATGAATTAATAATGAAACTTTCCCCACAGAAAACCTCTATTCCTGATGGCTACATTGAATAATACCAGCTAGCTTCTAAAGAAATAACAATGAAAAGAAGGGAATATTCCAAGATAATTCTATCATGATAGCAAAATCAGAAAATGTAAGTACAGGCCAATCTTCCCTCTGCACTCTGGTGATCAGGACTACAATACTTACCCACATAGGAAACACTACTCAGAACACTACTGCAATGGTTAGTAATGCAAGATTTTTTACAGGGGGTGCAATGCTGAGTTATTATATGAAAGCTGATCTGAGTAATACAAGCAACTGAAAAAATCATCTTGTTTGAGACAGCAATAACTGGTATCTTCAACATCTTTCATAAAAAATTATCAGCAGACTGATAATATATGTATAAATATATATGTATAACCTATAACAACATAATGCTATATAAAGGACCCATAGCCAGGATCAGCCTCAATGACAACAGGCCAAAACATTTTTCTCTAATACCAGGAAGAGAATGAAGGTAAAAGTATTCACCATTCCTGTTCCATAGTACTGGAAATGATTTAAAAAAGAAAAAGATAGAGGCATTTAATTCAGTAAAGGAGAAAAATTACTTCTCTTAATAGATTATGTGATAAAATATAAACACATGCAGAAATGCAAAAGACTGAATGAAAAGCAAAATATCAAATACATCAGAATAGTTTAACATGTAATATATAAAAATCAGTTGGATTTACATATATTTCTAATAAATAATCTAAGAGACATTAATAAAATTCTATTTTGACAATTTCAAAAAGAATATACTACTAAACAATAAACTTACTCCAGAAAATAAATGTATAATAACAAGTAAACCACATTACAGAAAGGAACTGCAAATAAGTGGCAGAATCCCTGAGGTTCATAAATGCATAACCTTAATATTGCAAATATGTCAATATTACTCAAAGGATCAACATATTTAATACAATCTATATAAATCCTAAGGCCATTTTTATATAAAAGCTGTTAAAATTACCAAAATTTCTACAAATTACCACAGGACTGTAAGTAGCCAAAACAATGTAGAAAATGAGTCACACTTCCAGAGCAATACTTCATGATTTTAGAATTTATTATTCAGATATAACAAATGAAACAGCCTAGAACTGCTGCAAATACTGACAGAGTTCAATATAATAGAAGAGATATAAATTATCATATGTATGGCCAATTGACTTTTAAAAAATGTACCACTACTCTTTAAAATATGGACACTGTTATTTAGACATTACTTAATACGGATACCATTTACATTCATATTATGCACAAATATTTACTTTTTACATATCACCAAATAAGTAAATTTTTAAATGGACAAAAACCTTGAACAGACATTTCTCCAAAAAAATGAAAAACAAATGGTCAATAAATATTTTAAAGTATGTGCAACATCATTAGCTATTTGGAAGTGTAAATCAAACATACAATAAGTAAACCTTACTCTAACCTCTGAGTAAGATTCAATCTCATACCCATTAGAATGCCTACTACCAAAATCACATAACAGAAAAGTATTCTGGGACTTGAACACAGAGAAACCAAAAAAACGGTAAACCTGTAATCATAATTAAAATGGTACAACTCACACAGAAAATTATAAGGAGCCTTCTAAAAATGTAAAAATAGAATTTACATATAATCCAACAAGTCAACTTCAGGTTATATGTCCAAAAGAATTAAAACAATGTGTGAAGGAGATATTTTTACATTCATAAATATGACATCATCATCCTCAAAAGTTATAGAGTAGATGTATTGCAGGTGTCTATCGACTAATGAATCAATGATAAAAATATATATAAGTAAAACAAAATACTATTTAGCCTTAAAAAGGAATAAAATTTCTGCACAAATTAGAACATGGTAAATTCTTAATATATCACACTAAATAAAATAAAGCAAACAAATATTTTCTGATATTATTTATATCTAACGTTTGGAATTGTTACAAACCACAGGGACAGAGAATAGAAGTCAAGTAGTGAAGAAAAAAATGGTTTTTGCTTTAACATAGAGTTTCAGTTTTACAAAATTAATTCTAAAGTCTGATATTAAAGAGCTATCACTGAGTGGTGGACTAAAAATGTTTAATTTTTAAGTCAGTTGTATAACCTAATTATTTACAATTTTTAAATGGTCCATATGTTAGATAAAATAAATTCAATAAAAATGGTTAACATAGTAAATTTCGTTATATGTAAATTTTTACAATTAAAAAATAAAATTGGTAGAAAAGCATTATGAATTTTCATTTTCCGTGATCCAATTTTTTTACTTTGTAAACTCATGGCAATAACTGAACTTGAAGAAATATGCTATTATATATTTCTCCTGACAGTGAAAGACAAATTCTCAACAAGATCCACATACCACCATGAAATCATCATGAGTAGACACTAAGTACACTAAGATCAGTCCTCAAGATTAGCAGAAAGCACTTCACACTAAGATTCAGCTCCATCAGCAGATATAAACAACTAGGGCTACAACTGATGCAAAAGCAAAGTACTGAAATACAGTTAACAATAACACAAGCTGTAATTATTATTTTTGAGTCTTTTTTTTTTTTTGAAGAGAAGCAGCTTTATAAAATTATCACCATCATTTCGCCCAACTGCCTTTTACAAACAAACCTGAGATTAAAAACAGTGAGCAAAATCTTAAGCACTAAAGAGGTATCAAAACAATTCTGAACTCACATCCAACACCAAAATGAATGACTATAACCAGGTAATAAGCCTTTCAGTACTGGGACAAGTTAATGCCCTAAAGCAGGGTTACAAGGGTAGTTGAAAATACAGTGGTCTTAAGCACCTCCACTGAGCTGCAGACAGCTGAGGGCTTTGCACAAAAGTTTTCACAAATCAATCTGCGATGCTGATTGAATAATCAGTAGTAGATGATTAGTGAAAATTAAAAATAAAAACAAAAGCACAAACCATACATAGATGTGCATTCATTTAAATCTTGTTTCGAATGTTGATTAAATAAATATATCTACATCATAATATATAGTTTGTGGTTTTAGTATACAGAATTCTATCTTTATATATAAATAGCAAAAAATGGTAAAAATGTAATTAAATAATGAACTTTATTGTACTACCTGTAGAAAACTATTTAAAATAAAATTTTACACAGATGCTGCCACTGTCTTCACAGCCACAAATTACCAAATATAGTCATATGTATCTAAACAGAACAGAGTTTCGAATCTCAAACCTATATTTAGTTATAAATGTAATAGGGTCAAGGACCTACAAGAAAAGTATATGTAAGTGATAATGTGGTTTAACTAGGACCTAGCAAACAACAATATATTTGGTAAGAACAAAATAAATACTATATAACCTTTATTCTATGGTTCCCATGGACAAATTAACAACTTTCAATAACAAAACTTGTACCTTGTATGAATAACAATATAAAACACTGTAAAAGTACTATACAAGAGGACAAAATACTTGGCCATATACATTTTTATAGAGTTAAAGACCACAGAAATAAATAGAAATGCAGCCATATTAATAAATCATTATATGTATTTAGTCAGTCAATTACTAAATATTCAAGTTAGCAATAAAAGCAACATATATTAATTTTTTAAAGTATTAAGCTCATTCCAGGAAAGTTTTCTTTCACATACTATTTGCAGTATAAATCATGTTCTCCTTGAATTTTTAGTTTAAATTCAAAAATGTTTTACTAAAAAGAGTTTATCTGTAATTGAAAAACATATATTTCAAAAATGTTTGAATAATCCGTCAGTATTTTTATGCTAAATTCAAAAGAAATATTAAAATTTAAATGCACAAATCTTGTGCAAAGCCAATCCAGACCAAATCCTAGCTTGGAGACATGAGCTAGGAAGGCTAGCTCTGGCCAAGAAGCTATTAGCATTTTCTCTGGGAGTATAGTCCCTAAGAAGTCTGCAACATTCCAGTGGAAGCCCCCATATTCAAAAATATCTGAACAGCACAAACCAGTCTTGATAGACATTAAAAAATTAAATAATTGTCACAAATTGGATTGATAAGGAATTAGAGTAAATCTAAGAAAAGTGAATATGATCAAAACATGTAAAAACTCTCAAACAACTAAATTTAAATTATATTGAAGCTTCAAAGAGTACACAACCAACATTTGAATAATATGTCTACAATACAGAAGACAGTATCAAAAAGTTTAAAATAGTATACTATATTGTCATCATCTTTTAGCAAATGTTTTGTTTATATATAATTCAACAATCTTTGATCATTTTATTTAAAATGTTGCTCTCTTCCTTGCTAGACACTACTAAGCACTTTTCTGACACAATCACCAGATAATATCTCATCTGTTACTTTATCCTGGCATAGAAAGCGACAGCGTCCAAAGAGGTCAGTAGGAGTCAACAGTGTGATAGAGAACTGAGAAAGCAGGTTAATCTTGATCTGGATCTCAAAATAACCGTTATCTGGATGACAAACATGCATTTCACTCAAATCTGCAGCTGTCAGATGACTGATCAATATGGTGATATAGAATGACCCAGAAATTTATAATATTCTAAGAATGGGAGATAAGGAACTGCCTAGTAAAAGACTAGAATTCTAACACACAGGAGATGGCAGAGAAACCAAGGGGTTTACATGGTATTCATGGGCTTGGGTGAAAAACTGGATAATGTTTACAAATATCTGAAACTTTGAAACTAGGCTCACTGTGGTTTTTTTTTTTTTAAGGAAATATGCTAAGATAATGAGTTGAGACTACTAGATAGATGAAATCAATATTAACTCCGTAACATCAAGTCTTTTCCTAGATGGTGTTTCACCTAAAACATCCTCAAGCAGAAGGAGCCCAGAGATGTTTATATAAATCAAAGAACTGATCTCTCGATCTCTCTCTCTCCCTCACTGTCTCTCTCTTTCTTCCTCCCTCCCTCCCTCCTTCTCTCCCTTCCTCCCCTGCATATATGTCTCTTCCAGAGTGCCAAAAGGGAATTTGTCTACAGTTATAGTGGCAATGTAACTAGTTCAGCTATTATGAAAGTCAGTAAAAGTTTTTATCAAAGACTACAAATAGGCTTGCATAAGATCCAGCTATTCCACTCCTAAGTATTTTTATCCATTGCTCCCCAAGCCAAATCAACATATGACAGCGGCACTCATATACCAATGTTTACTGGAGCACTCATCACAATGGCTAAATTACAGGACCTAACTAGCCATCTAACAACAGAGAACTAAACAAAGAAGGTGTGATACATGGGCAGAATGGAGGTGGTTTTGGTCATAGAGAACAAGGTTATTTCATTTGAAAAAAAATGCATGCAACCAAAGATATTAATATTTAGCAAACTGAGCCAGTCTCAGAAGAACATACATATTGGCTCTCACTTGTGTCTCTTAGGTTTTATATACATGTATGAAATCACACACAACAGCAACAAAATAGGAACAAATACGTCTATGAGAGCTAATGAGAGTCAGAGGAGGATGGGGAAGGGAAGGTGGGCAGGCTATGAAAGAAAGAATATGTTCAACATAAAATACATACTCATATGAAACTTTAAGTGATTCACTGGCTAAGTCATCTAGTCATTCAGCTGACATATTTACTTAGAGTGCATGCCAAAGGCTGCAAAGTCATAAAGGACAAAGTGAGAACAAGACCTATGCTTATATTCTGTTGGAGGAAGTAAACTTGCACAAAAATTAAAATCTTCAAAGTACTGAGCATGATTCTATAAGCCTATGCTTTGGAATCACATTGCCAGAACAACCAAATAAGATTTCATAAAGATGATACTTATGCTGGGGTTTTTTTGTTTGTTTGTTTGTTTTGTTTTGTTTTTCTGAGACAAGATTTCTCTGTGTTAACAGCCTGGACTGTCCTGGAACTCTATCTGTAAACCAGGATGGCCTCAAACTCAGAGAGATCTACCTGCCACTGCTTCCTGAGTGCTAGGATTAAAGGTGTGCACCAATACTGTCTGGCTTTTGAGTTGGGTTTTTTGTTTTATTTTGTTTTTTAAATCACAATTGGATTTCACTGGCCTACCAGGAAAGAGAATAATATTCAACAATTCTTCAGATAGAAGCAGCATCCTTTGTTCAGAGACCCAGAAGGCCATGATGTGCTTGAGTAAAGAAAATAAACTTGGTAAAGATGAGGTATAAGGTATAAGACAGGAAAGGATAATAACTTCAAAAAGAGAGTATGATCAAATACCTGAGGTCAAAGTAAGCCATGCTAAGGAGTTCAGGTTTAACCTTGATTACAAAGAAATAGTCTAATAGAACAGTGACATAGTTTGATTTGTATTTTATAACATACTTTAGATGGAGGTGACTCTGGATTTTGGGCACAGCAAGAGAGTAAAATGAATCAGAACTTAATAGCACAAAATGTTCAGCTCTTTATCCAGTACCAATTTCTCAGCATGTATTATTCACCTAAGTAATCCAGTTATTCAAAACTCCTACTAAATGAAAACTCACTAATGTCATGACTGTAACATAAACACATTTTTAAGGAGAAAAGTCCATGTGGGTACACAATAAAGATAGGCAATTGACTCAAGAAGGTAAAAAATATCTTTATAAAATTTAAAATGCAACTTTAAGCAGGACAGATGGCACAGTGCTGTAACAGCAGTTACTTAGAAGTTCAATACTAGCCAGGGCTAAAGAGCTAATCCAAGGCCAACATGGACAATTTTAAGAAAGGGACTAGGAATTCTACTGAGTGATGGAGCACTTGCCTACCAACTGTGAGGCCCTAAATTTAATCCCCAATACAACAAAAAAGTACAACCTTGAGTTTAATGAAACTTTATATTTCTCATGAAGAAATTCATTTATTTTCAATAATACAATTATGTTGATGGCACCTACACCTGTAACTACAATAATCCTCATAGACTGCAACTATAAAAATATGAATATAAATGGTCATCTTCATTTTACCCAGAACAAAATAGAATCTAATATAAATTAAACAAGGTGCGCATTGTTATATGGCATAGTAATAAATTATACTGCCAAAATCAAGTGATTAATTCTCAGACTAAAAACTCAGATTTTACCTGGCAGTAGTGCAACTGCCTTTAATCCCAGCACTCAGGAGGCAGAGGCAGATAGATCTCTGTGAGTTCAAATCCAGCCTGATCTACGGAAAGAGTAGGAGGACAGCCAGAGCTACCCAGAGAAAACTTGTCTAAATAAATAATTAAAGCATCCTCAGTCTTTCAGACAAGAGATATGTATGGCTCAGTGGTTAAGAGCTCATCTTGGTCTTTCAGACAACCTGAGTTCAGTGAATAAGACCCTATCAGGTGGGTAACAAACACCTGTACCTCAAGCTCCATAGGATCTGATGCCCTTTCTGAATCTACACAGGGACCTGAATACATGTACACAAACACACACACATACACACATTAATGATAAATTATCTTTTTAAAAAATGTAGCTCTCTTGCTCAGCCTTGAAACTGGAGCAGGGTGGGAGCTAGGTCTTGCCTCAACTTGATGTCAGACTTTTTTGACTTCCACGAGAGGCCTTACCCTTTCTGAGAAGTGAATAAGGGGGATGGGATGGGGGGAAGCTGGAGGGTGAGCAGGAAGAGGGTAGTGGGGTACTGTGGTTGGTATATAAAAAATGGAAAAAGAAACCTTTTAAATAAAATAAAATAAAGCAGCTCTCAGTTTATGCTGCCATGCTTACCAAATGAAAAAACTCCTGAGACCAGGACAATGTCAAGGCAAGAATAAACTCAAATGATTCTAACTCTGGGTAAACTGAAGATGACAAGATACATACTATACAAAGAATTGAATATTCATTAAACATATACTTTCAAAAAATTATTTTGAATACTTTTTCTTTTATTTTATTTTGGGAGGCAGAAAGGGGGTTTATTTGTATTTATAGTTTGAAAGGATATAGTCCATCATAGTGAGGAAGGCATTGTGGCAGGTGTGTAAGGCAGCTCAACATCCATCCAATCCATAATCAGGAAGCAGAGAATGATGAATGCCTATAGTCAGTTTGCTCCTACTTTCATCAAGTCTAGGACCCCAGCTCATGAGTGCTCTTGGAATAATCATTCCGCATCCTGACAACAACAACCATTCTAACACAAATAAGGACTTTATGAAGCTCACATGGGGAAATATATTAAAACTACAACAATCCCTAGTTCTACCAGGAAATTTACAGGTGTTAACTCTCTCTATATATATTTCCTATGTTTGGTTTTATGATTTATTGACAAGGTGATTAATAAGAAATACAAAACTAGCTCCTAGGATAAAAAAATCCAAGCAACTATAAATTCATTATGAAGAAAGTAGCTATTTACATTCCATGTGATTATACTTGATTAGTTCAAATAAAGTTCAGACACTTGAAGATAGACACATGGTTCAAGAATTAAGAGCACATACTGTTCTTGAAGAAGACTCACATCTGGTTCCCAGCACCCACTTTGGGTGGCTCACAACTGCCTGTAGTTCTAGCTAAGGGATCCAATTCTTCTGGCCTTTCTGGGAGCCTTCACTCACATGTACATACAATACAACACTGCATTTACATGAATAAATCAAAATAAAATAAATACTTTTATACCCAAGTTTAGAGAACAAAAGAACTGCTTGTTTTTTTAGTCTCTCTCTTCATTTCCAAAGTACCCATAATGATCTTTCCCAGGTTTTGAGAATCAAAACTATTCTTAGAAAATTTATTGATTTGCTACACAAAAAGGTAGTTTTATCATTATTTTTCCCACCTTTATAAGGAAAAATCCAGGACTTTATTACTTGCCTTTGTTATTTAATTGAAAATATACATACATACACACACACACATACACACAAACACACACAGACATACACACATACCCACAGAGCCCAAGATCAAGTCACTGGAAAGAAGGCAAAAATCTAATGAAGAGTAGCTGAAAAAATGATTCAGCAATTAAGACCACTTATAAACCTTGCAAAGGACCCAAATCCAGGTCCCAAGAGTCACATTAGGCAGCCCACAACTGCCTGTAACTCCAGCTCCAGGGGATCCAATGCCTCTGGCCTCTATACATATGTAAATTCACATGCACATACCCACACAAACATATTCAACCATGCACATAAAATAATAAAAATATTTTAAAATAATGTAGCATTGTAATATTCTGCAATAATAACTTCTTAATTGCTTGAAAAGCAGTATAGGCATTAATTTTACAAAGAACTTGAAGAAAAAGAAAATGATCCCAAAAGTTTCTTACAGCTTGAGTGAATGTCCCAAATGCTTAATACCCTATCATGATATATTCTACTATCAGTAAAGGAAACAACAATTTAAAATATTACATTAACATTTTCTTAAAACTATGTTAACATGTTAATGTCTATATATGCACAAATTTTTCCATGGCTTTTTCTCACAGATGGAAACCTGAATGAAATATTCTCAAGTCAAAAACAAAACCACAAAAGGCTTTGGTAAGGCCCAATATACAATTTCATGTAAGAATTTCAAATGTCTTTCATCAAGTTAGCTTGACAGCATCCCTCCTGATTTCTTTTTTTTCCCCAATAACTACAAGTATCACATGGTCTTATTCATGTGTGTATATAAACATGCATACATATTTCATATATAAAACCCTGAGGAAGTTGAGTGACCTTCACTTTATAGCCTATTTCTATATTTTATTCAGGGGCATATTATATAACTCTTTTCAGTTTGATTGAATAATAAGTTACATAAATTTAAAAGCTTAAAGCTAAGTTTTGCAAAGAAATTTATCTATTGATACTTATTTTGTGGAATGACCTTATAGTTTCTCAAAAAAATACACTGGGCAAGAAAACTAAAACATAAAGTAATTTCAAGATTCTTTAAGATTATCAAAAAATTATTACAAGGGTAGTTCTATGTAATAGAAAAAGAAAATCTAAGAGAACATGTGAATGTAATATTCAATCTCACTTTCAAAAAAAATGCAGGAAAAAATTTAGAGCAGGGTTTTTCTGTTCTACTTTCACAATCCTTTCCTATACTCTAATTCAGCACTGAACGATTTCTTTTCCTCTTTGGTCCAAAGCTGTGAGACAAAAACATGGAATACCAACATTAAAAGAATGTACCTGTTCCAGGCCAGCATGATAATTCCTTCAGGGAGACACTCCAGAACTCTTAGAGAAGCTTCATACAAGCAATAGAACACATAAAAATCTTATCCAGAGTAAGTTATTTTTTGCTCCATATTTTCATTTAGTCAGAATATCATGATTTATAGTTAAAGTAGTAAAAAAGAGAGGCTATGCCACACAATTCCAGATGTATAAATACTGACTAGAGCTATGGAAAACCAAATCGTTGAAGACTACCTTCATTGTGTCAGATGGTTAAGCAAATAACTATGCTACACTCAAACCTAAAATCCTAGATGTTTCAACCTGTTAGACAAAAACAGTATTTCAATATACTCTGGTAAAATTCAGTACTATAATGCCATAATAACAAAAAATATTGCTTCACTTTTTCACACATGAAATGAGATTAATAATGTAGTGTCAGTTCCTTATCCCAAAATAAATATATCGATATTAAAAACAAATTAAATTCTTAGAAATCAATGAACTATTTGCACCAGAATTTTATATTCTAAGGCAAAGGTGCTATCTTCAATTAAATCATGATGACTATATTAGATTAAGGCTTTTAATATACAGACATAGATAGATATAAATAAATAAATGTTAGGTAAAGCCTTCTTTATATATATATATGTATATATATATATATTGACCATAATGTTCCATGTATGATATTAGATATATAAGATTTATATATATAACATATGAACTGACATGGATACTTGAAATTAAAAGAAATAAATTACACTTATTGTAAGTTTTATATAAAAACATTGTTCCATCTGTCATTCATACTTGCAGATGTAGTTTATGAAGTGACTTTCAGCAAAGTCATTTTATGTCCCATATGACCCTTCTTCCTACCCCTGTTATTAGCATGGATAGTTTTCTAAATTGTCGGGAAAATTTCCCTGCCAGCATCATAGCTCAACACAAATACCTACTGTGGTTTGGGGTTACAGTAACAAGCTGAATCAAAGTCATCAAGCACTCCTGCCTCAGTCATTCAGATAGCACAAATGCTAGGAGCTCCCTAAGCATCTCCAATTACAATGTAATTGTAACTAGCATATGCAGTCGATAATACCCCAGCTGGTGTGATAACGAAAACATCCCAGTAGTTTCTTTTGCTTTCTCTCTGGGCATAACCCTGAGCCTGGTATCCTAGTTTCAAAGCTATTCTAAGCATTACTTGTAGCTAGTTGGTTTTGCTATAAAGAGATCAACTCTGAAGAAAGCCTTTGTAGATCTGATCTTTCACCTTTGGCAACAAAAGTCATCTATTTCATACAAGAAAGCATTAAAAAATGACCAGAAGCGCTTCAATAGCTTCCTTTGATTAATTGACAAGGTGTGAGGAGAAACAACACAGTCAGAACAAAGCCAGAATGATTTCTGATATCCATCCTTGAGCTTCCTGTTAGCACTTCGCAAACTGTGTAGGAAATCCTCACATCTGCAAATCACTTCCTCCAGAAAGATACTGAACATTCATTTGTTGCTCCACAACAGTGTGAACTGTTTCACTAATACTTTAGTATCTAAGATTTCATCAACTTATTTATATTAAATAAATTAAATTTTCCTGTTGATGGATTTTGTGAATTTGGTATATAACAAAAAGTAATGGAGGACATGACAAGTATAACTATATATATATATGACTTGTAAGTTATATAAAACAAACATATTATAAGCTGTTAGCTCACTGTTGTTTAAGGTAAATTTATATGAATTTTTTTCTGCATGAACTTCAAAACCGAAAGTTTGTGAAAATATAATTTCTCATATTTTAAAGCTGTAAGAATAAAAATTTTTCCATTGTCTTTTCTTCTGTAAAACTACAAAGGTCGAGGATCCACAGATGACAAGATCAAAGGCACCAATTAGTGAAACACTGTTCTAATGGACAGAACCCAGAAGGGTCAGGACAAATGTACAGAGAACCTTCCTCTGCCTGATGTTGCAAAACTTACTTTTAAAATGTTCTTAAAATACAGAATATTTTATTTTTATAGTAGGAGTACAGATATTGCTGAAACTTCCAAAAATTTAAAGAAAATGCACAGAAACACATAGAATCTGAAGCTGTATTCAATGTTGCCAAAATGTATTCAACACAAAAATTAGCCTTAAAATGCTGTGAAGTTTGCTCTCTGAGCAAAGTCTGCACAATGAGCTGAAATTGTGATAATTCTTTGATCAAAGAAATATTATCATCTTCATGTGGCAATAAATAAAACTAGTAATCACAAAGTGTTGATATAATCTTCTATATAAGATATAAACTTCAGTTTCACATTTTTGACACATACATATATTACATTCTCATATATATGTATACATATAGATACATTTATGTACTACTATATATATACACAGAGACACACAGAGAGACATTCTAGCTTTGTATCTTGAGATGGTTTTTAAAAAATGGAAAAGTTCCTACAAAGCCTTGGCAATAACGCTTTTTGAGATGTCAATATTTGCCTATTTATAATGGGTTAAAACTTTTGCTAAAGTCAGAATCTTGGTTTCATATGATTTATACTGATAAATTATAATGATACTCATAATAATATCCCAACAGAGGTGTCTGTCATTTCAGGTAAGATAAATAATCTTGGCAGAATTAAAACAAATGTTGAGGTGATTATTACTGTGTACATTTCAAAGCAACCATAAGCTTCACAAAATGAATCAAATTCACAATTGCAATTCTCACAAAGTTTATGTAAGGACTACTTTGAAAGGTCATCCATCTGTATTTCTTCACACACATAAAAAGAGAAACCAATAATTTGACCCTGTTTATAAAGATGTAACTATTTTTGAATTTTATTTACATTTAAAATGAGCATTTCTTTAACATTTGTCTTAAAACCATGATTTTTGAAGATAATGTACAAAAGAGTATGTATTAAAGACTTCTAACCTAAAAAGGATTTACACTGATCCATGCATGTCCTAGCTTACCTCTACAACTCCATTCTTCACAGGTATAAAGCATATTTGTTCACTAGTCATAGTGAACTGCCAAGAGACTTACACCAGCCTTGCCCAATCATCTGAGAACACATTCATCTATGTGTTGTTTTTTTATTTTTAAATATTTATGCCTTTAGACATGATGACTTTTTTCCATAATCTTTTTAAAATTTCCTTCTCTTGTTAAGCCTGGAAGTGACATATTTTCTTACGTTTCACCATGTATATGTATCCAATATTTTGATATGAGTAAGTAATCTTGTAATTTATGAAGTCAGAACACACAGTCAAGTTACTAAACAAATTTTAATAATCTCATAATATTTTAAGTAATTTATAATTTGGGAGGGGCACATTTGTAGAAATCTCTGGAAACATTCATCCTGCCAGCTGTGGGGCATATAGGCCTGATGGCTTTGATAGCAAATACTGTTAAACACTGAAATGTATATCTGGTAGTCTGGTAGTATCTTTTCTACCATAAATTCACTGAAAATAGAGAATGTAATTATAATTTTTCTATTACTAAAATCTAAACAATAGTAGATATGAACAAGACATGACATATATCAAACTACTCAAAATTATTCAAAAGAAAAGGTCTTACATTATTGGAGACACACTATCAAAAATAACAAAGCAAAATTTTATAGTTTGAAATGACAGCAGTAGTCTTAATAGTATTAGAGATTATTCTACCAGAAGTTGAAAATGAAGATATTTAGCTTTCTTTTCTGGCTACTTTATTTGCAATTTTGAAGGTTACCTGCACTAGAACGCAAGTCTTTCAAAGGTTACAACAAAACAAGAAGAAACTGAACATCTGAAAAATGGAGAACATAAAGTCACCCTAAAGGAAAAGTGTTTAAAACAGTCTTCTATTATCAGCAAATGGGATTGCATCTTGTGATATATTAATGATTATAACAAACATAAATATCAAAGCCATTACATTATGAAGACATAGAGAAAACATAGAACCCTCCATTCTAAATGGAATGTCTCCATCAAGTCCTCCACACAGGGATCAAGCAACCTCATGAAAGAGGAGACAGAAAGAGTAGAAGAGCCAGAGAGGATGAAAGTCAGCAGGAAGACAAGGCCTTCTACTAACATGATAAAAATTCATATGAACTCACAGAGACTGAGGCAGCCCACGCAAGGACTGCACATTCTGCTCAAGGCCCGTTGTATATATATAATGGCTTCCAATTTGATGTGTTTTTTTTTCATGTAATTCCTGAGTGTTACAAAAGTGGGCCTCTGTCTCTCTGCATTCTTGAGCTCTTCTCCTTCTGTTTGTTTGTCTTGTTTGACTCTAATGTGTTGATTTTTGCTTGATTTTATTTTATTACTATCCCTTAGAAGCCCCTCTGTTTTCCAGGAAGAGACAGAAAGAAGTCAGATGTGAATAAGAGGAAAGGTGAGGAGGAACTGGGAGAAGTAAAGAGGAGGAGAAACTATAATTCCAACATACTGTGGGGAAAAAGAATCTTTTCCAATGAACATAAAGTAAACTTTAAAAATAAAAGCGAAATTTTAATTACATGTGTATTATGAAATCGGTAAGTTATATAAGCAAACAGTCATTATTAAATCACATAGTTGACATCTTACATGCATATATGAAATTCAGTAACTATATGATTAAATAAGTATGTAAAAGACATAAGCTTTCTTCACCATAAATTAGAAAACAAATCAAATATTACATTAATCAAATAAATTCCTCCCAAATAGATTTTTTATAAATTTTTAAGATAGGGTTTCTTTGTGTAGCTCTGATTATACTGTAACTCACTATATATTCAGGCTGGCCTCAAACTCAGAGATCCATCTGCCTCTGCCTCCCAAGTGCTGGGATTAAACGCATGTGCCATCACCTCCTCTCTGATAGCTATTTTTGCAGTTATCAGAGGGGTTAAGATTCCTTAAAATTATGTGCATTACCTCTGCATTACATAAAGATTATTCAACTTTTATTTCACTTTTTCCAATACTTGCCATAAAATTGGTACATGCCATCTTTTTACAATCACTTATCTTCCCTATAAATACAGCGCAGCTGGTATGACAATGCAGAAAACATTTCAACAAAAAAGGCATAGGTTCTATTTCTGCTTAGAATTATGATTAATGTGATAGCTGATATCATGTACGAGCACATGGTTCATTGTCAGTTAAAGAAAAAATAACAATAAAAGAATGGCTTTTCAATCCCACAAAAATCAGAAAGTACACAAGGATGACCTCTCTCTCCTTATTAATTTAACATAGTTCTCAAAGTTTTAACTAAGGCAATAAGAGAACAAAAGGAAATTGAGGGGATACAAATTGGAAAGGAAGAGATCAAAATATCTCTATTTGCAGATGACATGATTGTACACATAAGTGACCCACAAAATTCTACCAGGGAACTTCTACAGCTGATAAACACCTTAAGCAATATAGTGGGATACAAGATTAAGTCAAAGAAATCGGTAGGCCCCCTACACACTAAAAATAAAAAGGCTGTAAAAGAAATAAGGGAAATATCATCCTTTATAATAGCTGCAAATAGCATTAACTACCTTAGAATAACTATAACCAAAGAAGTAACAGATCTATTTGACTAAAACTATAAATTACTGAAGAAAGAAATTGAAGAGAATATCAGAAAATGGAAAGCTCTCCGATGTTCATGGATTGGTAGAATCAACATAGGAAAAATGGCAATCTTACCAAAGGCAATCTACAGATTCAATGCAACTCCCATCAAAATTCCAACACAATTTTTTGTACACCTTCAAAGAACAATACTCGATTTCATTCGAAATAACAGAAAAGCCAAGATTGCCAAAACAATTTTACTCAACAAAGGAACCTAGGAGGCACTACCATACCTGACTTAAAATTAAACTATAGAGCTATAGTAATAAAAACAGCTTCATACTGGCATAAAAACAGATATGTGGATCAATGGAATCGAATTGAGGACCCAGACATTAATCCACACACCTAGGAACACCTGATTTTGACAAAGAGGTCAAAAGCATTCAATGGAAAAAAGATAGTATCTTTAACAAATGGTGTTGGCATAGCTGGTTGATAGTGTGTAGAAAAATACAAATAGATCTAAACCTATCACCCAGCACAAAACTCAAATCCAAATGGATCAAAGACTTCAACGTAAACCCAGCCACCTTGAACTTGATAGAAAAGAAACTGAGAAATATTCTCTAATGAATTGGCACAGGTGACCACTTCCTAAATATGACACCAGTGGCAAAGACACTAAAAACAACAATCAGTAAGTAGGACCTCTTAAAACTAAGAAGTTTCTGTAAAGCCAAGGACATAGTCAGTAAGACAAAACGACAGCCTACAGAATGGAAAATATTTTTACCAACCCTACAAGTGACAGGGGACTGGTCTCTAAAATATATAGAGAACTCAAAAAACTAGAGCCTAAAGCCATAAATACCCCAATTAAAAAATGGCATTCAGAACTAAAAAGAAATTCTGAGCAGAATTACAAAAGGTTGAAAAGTACATGAAGAAGTGCTCAAAATCTTTAGCTATCAGAGAAATACAAATCAAAACAACTTTGAGATACCACCTTACACCTGTCAGAATGGCTAAAATTAAAAACAGATGGCAGCCTATGCTGGGGAGGATGTGGAGCAAGGGGAACACTCCTCCATTGTTGGTAGGAGTGTAAACTTGTTCAGTCACTCTAGAATGCAGTATGGAGGTTTCTCAGAAAACTGGAAATCAATCTCCCAAGGATCCAGCAATACGACTTTTAGATATATACCCTAAAGGCACACATTCAGGCCTGAAACACTAGCTCAGCTATGTTCATAGCACCATTATTTGTAATAGCAAGAACCTAAAAATGACCTAGATGCCCCTCAACTGAAGAATGGATTAACAAACTAAGGTACATTTACACAATGGAGTACTACTCAGCAGTAAGAAAAAAATGATATCCTAAAATTCGCAGACAAATAGGTGGATTTGGAGAATATCCTCCTGAGCGAGGTATCACAAACCCAGAAAGAGAAACAGGGGATGTACTCACTCATTAGTGGTCTTAAAAAATATATATATCTATATGACACAGTGCTTCACTTCTGCATTGATGGCCTCTAGAAGGGGTGTGATGGAAAAAGGTCTCATTTTGTTTAAGGGGTTGGCCACAGGATATTTAATTATGTTCCAATAGATAATTGAACAGCATGAATGGGCTTTTGTGTAAATGGAGAGATCATAAGAGTGGGTATGAAACTGAAAAAACTGATGATTCAGTTTGATGAGGTGTATGGTGTAAAAAAAGGGAAAAAGAATGATTAATATCAGGGTTTCAATGGTTTTGTTACACTTAAAGGCTTTCTTTATTTGTTAAGTTTTATGGAATTATATGATATGTATTTGTCTCAGTTTTAAGTTACAGTAGGATTCTGTACTAAGTCTGTATTTTCTTGTGTTTCTATTAATCCTGTTTTTTACTTTTAGTATTGAGTATTTTATTAGTATTTGAAGCAGGTTACAAAATATGCATTTATTAAAATCATTAATTGAATTGAGGTTTAATTTTCCTATCTAAAAACTTAACAGTTTTTTTTCAGATTCTTCAATTTATTGAAACAAAATTACAATGTATGTCCATATGATTGTCTAGAATTCCATTCATATCTGTTAAAAGTTTGCCTTTCAATTTCTAGTTTTGTTGAAGTAGGTTTTCTATCTTTTTGTTTAATTTGGTTAAAAATTTTCCAATCATGTTTTATCTTTAAAAAAATAATTTGGACAATAAAAATTTGGTACATTGCACAGATATAGAGAAAAATAAAATTTATGAAAATGTGAGTAGCCTGAAAAATATAATGATAAGCTAGGATGAACTCAGAATGACAATGACAGAAATCATAAACTCTCTCTCTCATATGTGAATGCTAATTTATAATTTTATATGTATGATTACTAATGAGGTGAGTGTAGAAGCAGACCTTTAAGGAAGACCATATAGTTATGCTACATGATAATCTTCTTGTAAACTGTAAAGATCTGTTACTTAAACTGATTTAATAAAATGCTGATTGGCCTATAGCTAGGCAGAAATTATAGGTGGGGCAACCAGATTAGGAGAATTCTAGTGAGAGAAAAGGTAGAGTATGGCCACTCAGATACAGTGGAAGCAAGATGAGTTTGCCTTCATAAGAAAAGGTGTACAGCCATGTGGCTAAACATACATAAGCATTATGGCTTATTTAAGTGTAAGAACTAATTAGTAGTGAGCCTGAGCTACTGGCTGAGCATTTGTACTTAATACAATTCTCTGTATGTTTATTTGAGACAAAATGGCTGCAGACTGGGTAGGACAAAAACTTCTGCCTACAAACAAAAGCAAAACAGGAGCAGAGGAAGGAGAGGGAATATAAGGCCCATTACACATAAAAGCAAAGAAAACTAAACTGATGATACAGAATAAAGGAAGATTAGGGAGATTAGGGAGAAGTAACAAAAATAAATTTATCTTAAAATTCTACAGTGAAACCCAACAATGTATGTGAGACATAAGGAACAAATAACAACCAGGATGGTTTTCTTTTTAATACTACTGTTACCTTTTCGTGAGAGTATGTACTGCACATATATACATGGATAAGTAGGTGCCAGTAGACTTGTGAGAGTCAAAACTGTTCCTCAACCATAATAATCCAAGGTCTCAAACTCATGTTATTGGCGGAAGACTACTCTAATTTTCCATAGTGAGCAAGTCTCTATGATTAAAATCGGGTAATCAGACTTGTCACCGAGGGCCTTCTCCTGATGAGTCATTTCACAAGCATAAGAATGGCATATGAGGATGGTATTCAGGTATTCAAATACTAATCAAATAAATAAGAAATAAAATCTTTTGGGGGGTACGACTTTAGTTTCTCACGGACATTGAAAATAAACAAGACAGAAGTCTTTATCTTTAATGTATAGGAGAGCTACTGGTTTCTTTGAGTTAATCTTGTATCCTGCTACATTGCTGAAGGTGCTTATCAGCTTTAGAAGTTCCCTGGTAGAATTTTGTGAGTCACTTATGTATACATCTGCAAATATATTTTCATTTCTTCTTTTCCAAGTTGTATCCCCTTAATCTCCTTTTGTTCTCTTATTGTTTTAGCTACAAATTAGAGAACTGTATTGAATAGATAAGGAAAGAGAGGACAGCCTTGTCTAGTTCCTGATTTTAGTGGGATTGCTTTGAGTATTTCTCCATTTAGTTTGATGTTGGCTGTCAGCTTCCTGTAAATCACCTTTATTATATTTAGATATTTTCTGTGTTCCTGATCTCTCCAGGATTTTTATCATAAAGGAGTGTTGGATTTTGTCAAAGGCTTTTTCAGCATCTAAGGATATGATCATGTGGTTTTTTTTTTTCCTTCAGTTTGTTTATATGATGGATGACATTTACAGTTTCTTGCATGTTGAACCATTCATGCATTTCTCGGATGAAGCCTACTTGATCATGGTGGATGATATTTTTTATATGTTGTTGTATACGGTTTGCCAGAATTTTGATGAGAATTTTTGCATCAATATTCATTTGGAAGATTGGTCTGTAATTCTCTTTCTTTATTATGTCTTTCAGTGGCTTGAGTATTAGGGTACCTGTGGCCTCATAAAAAGAGTTTGGCAATAGTACTTCAGTTTCTATTGTATGACAATTTGAGGAGTATTGGTAGTAATTCTTCTTTGAATGTTTGGTAGAATTCTGCACTGAAACCATCTGGACCTGGGCCTTTTTTCTTGAGAGGCTTTTAATGACAGCTTCAATTTCCTTAAGGGTTTTAAGTCTGTTTAGGCATTTAATTTGATCTTGATTTAATTTTGGTAAATGGTACCTGTAGAAAAGGCTGTCCATTTCTTCTAGGTTTTCCATTTTTGGAGTATAGATTTTCAAAGTAACACCTAATAATTCTTTGGATTTCCTGGGGATCTGTTGTTGTGTCCCCTTTTCATTTCTGATTTTGTTGGATACTTTCTGCTTTTTGGTTAGTTTGGATAAGGGTTTATGGATTTTGTTGACTTTTTCAAAGAACCAACTATTTGATTCATTGATTCTTTACATTGTTCTTTTTGTTTCAATTGTGTTGATTTCAGCTCTAACTTTGATTACTTTCTGCCATCTATTTCTTCTAGGTGAGTTACCTTCTAATTGTTCTATTTTCAGCTGTGCTGATAATTCTCTAGTGTGGGATTTTTCTAGGCTTTTCATATAGGCATCTATTGTTATGAATTTTCCTCTTAAGACTGCTTTCATTGTGTCCCAAAATTTTGGCTATGTTGTGGATTCATTTTCATTAAATTCTAGGAAGACTTTGATTTCTTAATTTCTTCCTTGACCCAGAGGTGGTTCAGCTGAGTGATGTTTTGTTTCCATGAGTTGGTTGACTTTCTGCGATTTTTGATGTTGTAGAACTCTAACTTAAGGCCATAGTGGTCTGATATGACTGAAGGAATTACCTCCATTTTTTGTATCTATTGATATTTGCTTTATGACCAATTTTGTGGTCAATTTTAGACCAAGTTCCATGTGGTGCTGAGAAATATGTATATTCTTTTGCATTTAGGTGGAAGCTTCTGTAAATATCTATTAAATCCACTACCAACATAACCTGTTAGATTCCTTATTTCTCTGTAGAGTCTCTGTCTGGTTGACCTATCCAAGGGTGAAAGAGGGGTATTGAAGTCTCCCACTATTAGGGTGTGAGAACTGATGTGGGATTTGAGCTTTTGTGGTATTTCTTTTACATAGATCTGTGCCCTTATATTAGGGGCATGAATATTCAGGATTGAAATCTCATCTTGATCAATTATTCCTGAAATGAAAAAGTAATGTCCATCCTGGTCTGTTTTAATTGATTTTAATTTCAAGTCTACTTTGTTACATATTAGGATGGCCACACCAGTTTTTTTCTTGGGGCAATTTGATTGGAAATTTTTTCCCCAAATCTTTACTCTGAGCTTGTCTGTCTTTGAAGTTGAGATGTATTTTTTGTATGCAGCAGGATGGTTTATGTTTTTGTATCTATCCTCTTAGTCTGTGTCATTGTATAGGTGAATTGAGTCCACTGATATTAACAGATATTAGTGACCACTGATTGATATTTCCTGTTAATTTTGGTGGTACTTTGTATTTTCTTTCTTTGGGTTTTTCTTCTGGGTGATTATCGATTGTTTGTGGTTTCATGGGTGTATTAGAGTTCCTTAGGTTGGAGTTTTCTCTCTAATGCTTTCTGAAGGGCTGGATTGGTAGATAAAAATTGTTTAAGTCTAACTTTGTCATGAAATATATTGTTTACTCCATCTATGGTATTTAATAGTTTTACTAGGTGTAGAATTCCAAGTAGGCAGCCATGCTCTTTTAGTGTCTGTATAACTTCTGTCCAGGATCTTCTTGCTTTTATTGTTTCCATTGAACAATATGGTGTAATTCTAATTGGTCTGCCTTTATAGGTAAGTTGGCCCATTTCTTTTGCAGCTCTTAAATTTTTTTCTTTGTTCTGTATGTTTTGTGGCTTGATTATTATGTGGTGAGTGGACTTTTTCGGGGGTCAAATCTATTTGGTGTCCTGTAAGCTTCT
Source organism: Sigmodon hispidus (assembly GCA_004025045.1). Lineage (NCBI taxonomy): Eukaryota > Metazoa > Chordata > Mammalia > Rodentia > Cricetidae > Sigmodon > Sigmodon hispidus. The sequence continues at coordinate 57,182 of PVIH01009828.1, read as the reverse complement.
TGAATCTTTATAGGTATTTCTTTCTTTAGGTTTGGAATGTTTTCCTCTATGATTTTATTGAATCCTTTATCTGTGCCTTTGACCTGGCATTCTTCTCCTTCTTCTATTCCTATTATTCTCAGGTCAGGTCTTTTCATGGTGTCCCAAATTTCCTGAACATTTTTTGTTATGCCTTTTTGGTTTTAGTGTTTTCTTTGACAAATGTATCTCTTTCCACTATTAAGTCTTCCACTCCAGAGATTCTCTCTTCCACCTCTTGGATTCTGTTGGTTATGCTCGTATCTGAAGTTATAGTTCTTTTCTTCAGATTTTGTATTTCCACCTTTGTCTCATTTTGTACCTTTTTTTATTGCTTCTATTTCAATTTTTAGTTCCTGAAATATTTCTTTCATTTGTTGGCTTTCCTTTTCTTGGTTTCCTTTGTTTTCTTTCAATATTCATCTCTTCCAATTTTTTGTTTGTATTTTCTTCTGTTTCTTCAATGGAATTTTTTATATCCTCTTTTAAGGCTTCTATAATCTTCATAAGAGTTGCTTTTCCTGGTGTTGCCTCCTGTTTCCTCTTCATTGCTCTGTTCAGGTCTTGGTGTTGTAGAACCACCAGTTTCTTCTAGTGCTGCTTTGTTGTTCTTTATATTGTTATATGTATTCTTCCACTGGTGTCTGCTCATGGCTTCAGTGGTTCACACTTAGTCAGCTCCTAATAATTTCTGGCTAGAGGACTTGTGTGTCTCCTGCCTCCTCGGAGCAAGGGGTCTGCACTATCTCTGACTCTGCTTCACACAGTTCTATGTTTCAAAGGCACCTGATTGTCTAAGGTGACAAAGCTCACCCTGGATGCGGGGCCTAGCTCTGGGAGGTCCCTTCTGTTAGGGGTCACTAGGGGAGGCCCCTCACAGCTAAAGCCCAGTGCCTGTCTACTAGCAAGAGTCTGAGGTCAGAAGCTTGGGTGTGGTCTCAGCCCCGGAGAGATATTCTCAAGATGGGTGGTCCAGGAGCTCAAATCTGCTCACCTCTGATTCCACTCTGGACATGGGTCTGAGTTTCATAGGCATCAGTCCATCTCTGATGACATAGTTCACCCTGGAAGCAGTGCCTGGCTCCTTAATTATTTTTTATCTCTTCAAAAGTATTGATACATTGTAAAATACCACACAGAGATTCTCAGTTCATTCATCTCTATGTGTTATTCGTTGATTCATTTGGTTTCATTTAATTTCTATCACAGAAATAATTCAACTGACTCAAGAATGTATGTTATATTCTTTAAATTTTCAAATATTAGAAACCATTCGGGGTGGCAAAAATACTCACATCCTAAGAGAAAACCCTCTGAATATCTTTTATGTGGAATTAGGATAGCATGCCCAAATAATTAGAGATATATTTACTTTTATTCAATGTAAAGGCATAAATTTAAGTCTGTGTCAATGACATAAACTTATACTAACTTATAAATTATGATAGTCTACCTTTTCATCCAACTTTCGTTATTCATTCTACACTTTAAATTTTACATACTGAAAGCTGAATAGTATTTTTCCCGTTTGTGTTATCTCGACACCCTGAAACCAATGTATTATTCTTAATTCTGAATCAAAGTTCCATGAGATAAAATATGACATACTCATAAAAATAAAAGCAAAAAAAAATTAAAACAAGCCATAAGAATATTTCAGTATTGGTGTAGAGTAGTTTTATTTGCTTCAATTTAGTTTGTCCTTTTGTATAGCCATGTATTTTCCTACAAACTATCAATGATTCCAATTTGAATTAAATTGGACTTTCATGGGACATTGTATAAATGATTTATTTACTCTGTAGGCAAAATAATAACCTATAATCTATCACTGGTCAATATCTGCTTAGTAAATGTAAAAATTTAAATGTTAACATGTGAGGAATTTACATATACAGCATTTCTAATGCAGCACAAAACTCCTTTGAGGCAACTTGGAAAAGTAGTTGTGAAGGACATTATTTCTTACAATGGAAGGACCACAAGCACTGCCTGCTCACAATGACCAATCACAGGCACTACTTCAGCCTTGGACAGGGTAGTTCTTTCTTGTTTGTTTGCCAAGGAAGGGCTAAGATTTCCAATAGCCAAACAGTATAATTTATTTTTCAAACTTTGTTACTCAAACTCAGAAGCCAAAATCTTCGAGTGTCTTGGAGTTTCTAAACCAGTTTCCTGATTCTATAAGCAAGGACTGAGGTTCAGAGAGTTTATATGAATCACATCATACATCCGCAGTTATACAATTAAGCCCAAAGCCAAATCTTTTGAGACAAGTAACCCATTAACACTACAATGTTCTATTTTACTCCAAAAGTTCATTAAGTTGAAGTGAAAAATTACAGTATGTATCATTTATAAAAACAGGAGTGATATTTAAGGTTACCTATCATCACCAAGAAACAATTAGTTATATAACTGAAAATAACCTGATTTGACAGTATGATTTATCCAAATCTTAAAATTACAAAATCAAAACAAAACAAAAAATCCTAGCAACACTTCCCAGAAGAGCTTCTACAGATTTCATTATTACCACTACAACTATTCCGAAAAGAACCACAATCACATTGCATTTTTAAACACTTTATGTCCTTCATATATAATCAACAATTTAAGCAAATAGGTTTATAGGTACTAGAAAAGCAGAGAACATTATAATTCTCTGTACTCCTGTTACTATGCAATTCATAAACACAATACACTATGGTGTGAGTATGTGCATGATCTGTGTGTATATGTCGCTGCTAACATTTGATTGTATCAAGTAAATTTACAAAAATATATGCTTATCTATATATATTTACCATTGCTTATACCTGTTTCTGTTATTACAAATTACAAACTTCCATTTCATCTGGTGCCATTTTTCTTATTTCAAGCATACTTCTTTTAACATTTGTAGAACATACCTGTGAGTGACTATGTCTTCAAATAAAAATGTTAAAAAATTATATCCTTTTTTTCTTTAAATACTTTGAAGACACATTATAATGTTTTCTATTTGTATGGTTTCTGACAAAATGTTTTGAATAATTGCTTCTCCATGTAATTATGCCAAATATTTCTGTCTACACCCTTTTGAGATTTTTTTCTTTTTTATTATTATTATGAATAAAGAAGTCACATTTTGTATCCTTGTATATCCTTATTCAAGGTCCCTTCCCCCTCCCACCACATCAGGTCATTCTTTCTTCTCCACATCTCCCCATCCCTCCCCACCACGGGCAAGCGGTCCCAAGGTCCCACGGTCCCAATATTGCTTAGTTCAGCCTCCACTCCTGGCAAATCCAGTTTTCTCCCCCCCAACATAAAGACTGAGTCAGGTGTTCCTCTAGGGGGAGTGAAATCCAAGGAGTCAGTCCAAGGTGTTTCTGATCCCAAGCTGTTCAGTGGTTGTGGTTTGCAGCTTGGACATGCTTTGCTTTTTTTTTTTTTTTTTTTTTTTTTTTTTTTTTTTTTTTTTTTAAGAGTAGACTAATGAGTGAGTACATCCCCTACTTATCTTTCTGGGTTTGTGATACCTCACTCAGGAGGATATTCTCCAAATCCATCCATTTGCCTGAAAATTTTAGGATATCATTTTTTCTTACTGCTGAGTAGTAATCCATTGTGTAGATGTACCACAGTTTGTTAATCCATTCTCCAGTTGAGGGGCATCTAGGTTGTTTCCAGGTTCTTGCTATTACAAATAATGCTGCTATGAACATAGTTGAGCTAATGCCATTGGGAGTGCGACTGTGCATCTTTAGGGTATACATCTGTCTCTTCCCTCTCCTCAATCCTGCTTTAAATGTGTGATGTGTTCATGTTTGTGCACAGAATATCATATAGCTTCCTCAAATTGATCTCCATCTCATTTCCCTTTAAAGATTTTCGTTTTAGTGTATGAATGTTGACAAGTATGTATATGTGTGTATCAATTGTATGTCTGGTATCCTCTGAAGCCAAAAGAGGTTATTAGATATCCTAGAAATAAAGTTAGAGATTAACTGCGTGCCATGTAGGGGCTAGAAACAGAATTTGGGTCTTTGGAAAGAGCAGAAATTACTCTTAATCTCTAACCTCTCCAACTTTTTGGAGACAGTGCCTCACTTTCCCTGGACTCACTGATGTAGTTAGACTAGCTTGCCAGCAAGTTCCACAATCTATGTTCACCTACCCAGTACTAGGATTGCAGACCTAAACTTGCACACCCACTGTGTATTCTTTTGGTGTTTTTCAGTAGTTTCAGTATAACCTATCTTAATGTGATTTCCATTGCTTTTATAATGGTCATGATTAAGATCCTTGTCTCTTTTATAATCAGTTGGAGTCATTATTTGTCTAAGCATTTTTCCATTTTTTCTCTTGTATTCATTTTTAGGTGTTATAAACTGCTTAATGGTATCCCACACATCTCTAAGGCTTTGCACATCCTTGTATGTTTTCTTTTGAATCTCCTTTTTCACAATGTGTTTGAGAATGGATGGTTTCTGTTGCTGTGCCTTCACAATCACTACACAATCACAATCCAATTCCTATTCTCACAATAAAGTACAATTTACTTCAATTGTATCTTCAGCTATAAAAATTCCAATTGGTCCTATTTTATACCACTCATTTCTCTTAACTAGTCATGTTTTCCTTTAAACCTTTTGGTATATTTATAAAAGCTGTTATAAAATGTTTCTATTCTAATTTCATTATCTTTCTTTCTAGGTCTACTTTTATTGGTGATTTTCCTTCTTTTCAAAGGTAATATTTTTCAGTTTTTTAATGCATTATAAATTTTAGCTTGATATTAGTTCTTGAAGTACAAATTTTCTGCTGTTATGTTCTAAATTTTGTTGAATTACTTTATCTAGTGGCAAGACACTTTTTGGCTGTCTGTTTAATAACTTGCAGATTGAGCTGGTCAGTGTTTACTGTGCCCCTCTCCTCTTTCAGAACAGCAGTGTTTGCTATGTCATATTCATTGGAAAAAGAGAACTTTTTTAGCATTTTGAGAATGTTTGCATCCAAGAGTCTACCTTAAGTCTCAAAATATCCTTGTATATTTGAATGATATTAGTAATGTTAAGAATTTGAAGACTATTAGAGATTAACTAAATGTAGTTTTCATTTTGAGATGGCCATGAACCTTTGAGGCCATGTGTAAAATAATAATAATAATAATAACAATAATAATAATAATACAAATTGTAGACATCCCTATTTATCCAGTGTCTTAGGCTTCATCTCATAATGGTCTTTGGAAAAGTGGTAGAAACATCAAGAGGCAGACTTAACAGATATAGCTGGAGGAAAAGGATCATTGGGGACATGAATTTAATCATTATTTTGGTTCCTACTCACCTTCTACTTCTTATTGACATGCATCCCCACTGCCTTGTTGTTCTGCCAAAATACATGGGGCCAAATAAACATAGACTGAAGAGTCTAAGGATGTGAGCTACAATAAACCTTTTGTCCTTCAGTTATCATTGCAGGCACTTAAGCAGTAAAGACAAGAAAAGGAGCAAAAACAGTACTCAGAGGATCTGATCTAATATTACTAGTTGTGATCCTTTCTTCTGTTTCTCTGTAAGATCTGGTATAAGGCTACAAAACCATAACCCCTGAGCAGCTAGGTAACAAGGAAGAACCTAACAGAGCTATCAATGGATCCCCCTGGGAAGGGGAAATAGATAAGGTCTCCTAGGTAAATTGGGAACAAAGGGAAGGGGGCAAGGGGAGGTGGGAAGAGAACATGAGGGAATGGGATGCTTGAGTTGGGGAGGGAGTAAAAGGGAGAACAATGAAATAGATATCTTGATAGAGGGAGCCATTGTGGGGTTAGAGAAAAACCTGGTGCTAGGGAAATACCCAGGCACCACAAACATAACCCTAGCTAAGCCTCCAAGCAATAGTAGAGAGGGTACCTAAACTGACCTTCCCCTATATTCAAATTAATGACCACCCTAATTATCATTACAGAATCCTCACCCAGCAACTGTTGGAAGCAGATGTAGAGGTCCACAACTAAGCACCAGGTCGAGGTCCCAGTCAAGTTAAAGAGAGAGGAGAGATTATATGAGCAAAGGGGTCAAGAACAACACAGACAGTTAGTTGACCTGGGCTATTGGGAGTTCAGTGATTCTGAAAATGGCAGCTGAGAGAGAAGAACCTTCATGGAATGAAACTAGGCACTCTGAAAATGGGTAAGTCTAATGGTGCAGGCAGTTTCTGTAGCCTCTGGCAATGGGATCAGAATTTCTTTATAGTACATGTACTGGATTCTTGGAGCCCATTCCTTACAGAGGAACACCTTGCTCATCTTTGATACTGGAGGAAGGAGCTTGGTCCAGCTTCAGCTAGATATGACAGTCTGCATTGACTCACCCTGGGATTCCTTACCCTCTCTGAGGAGTGGATGGAGTGATCAGATGGAAGGAAGCTGGGAGATGAACGAGGAAGAGGGGAAGGAGGAGGAACAGTGGTGAGTATATTTAAAAAAAAACTTTTAAATAAAAAAAAAATAATTATTTAAAAAAGAAAATGAAGATCTAGTTTGTTCATCAAGATCCAATCAAAATGTCACCTCTGCCTCCTTTAGATCCAAGCTGAGAGCATGTTTGATGATATATTTACCATTTAATAATCACATTTTTTTTCCTTGACTTCTTTACCAACTGACAGTAATCAAGGGAAACTCTGATGTTTCATTCTCTTTTAAAAGAATTCCAAATACATGGTCCCTTTTTTGCACTAATTGTTACTCATGTGCATGTACACATGCGCATAGCACACACAAATTCCTAAACAAGAAACCTGCTCAATCAGTAGAACTTTACTTATATGTGTGTTTTCAGGGCTGACCATTGTTCAGGCACTGGACAACCAATTAGTGCGCTCTTCCCATTCGCAGCTTCCTTCAGCTGCCTAGGGAGAATAGGGAGAGGTATATGGGAGAATTTAGAGAGAGAAAAGGGGAGGGAGAAATGTTGTAATTATATTATAATCTCAAAAAAGATACAAGAATATTTCACAGTGGATATGAATAACTTTGTATTTGGTGAGACATTAACAGATATTTGACTAGGAAAATAAAGTAAAAAATTATTTATGTGAAGTTATTGAAATAAAACCATGAATCTATTTAAATAAACTTTCATTATTTGGCAAAATCCTTATATGACTATAGCATATATATACAACTTTTTCTTGTCCAATAATTTAAACAATTTTATCAGAAAATGAAAAACAAGATTAGAAGCATGAAGTGACTTGATCTTGGTGAAATAATAATATATCTTGGTTTCTACATGGTGCTAATTATACATTTATTATCCCAGTTCAAAAATATGATAGAAAGTGAAATTTACTCTGCAGGTTGTAGAATTATTTTTATGATTTTACACATCGGTTCGTATGTTTCATGATATACTTCTCAACTCTCCATATTTCAAACTTATATCATCCAAGTAGAAAAAGAATAGGCTTTGGAGCAAAAGTCCTCAGTTCTGGATTCCATGAACTCTAGTAGAAAAGAGCAGTATTTTAAATATTTCATTTCAGCTGAAACACGTAAAAGTAAAAATAATAACATTTTCTGAGGAAAAGGTAATAATCAAATGAGAAAGAGAATTATGTTATCTATGGCTCAAACTAATTGTTGGCTTTTCTAAGTGTTTCCTCAACTACAAGACGAGAAAAAAAAAAAAACTCCTTATTTTCAGGATCATTAAAGGACAGGTAAACATATGCAGAGACAAAGCTTTAAAAATACAAACAGTACATAAATGCACATTTCTTACAAACTGTTACCAATATCCTTGAAAGAATGGCCAAATAGTGTGAATTTTTGTTTTAATTTGCAAAAATGCACAGCCTACCCATTTATCTACTTCTATTTGAATATTATGCACAGAGAAATACATAAACAGTATCATTTTTGTCTTTTCTATATCACCTTCCTTGTGACATGAAAAAGTCCTGCGTAACTGCTTTACCTATTAAGCAGCAAGAGAACTGTCAAATTTGTTATAAAAGTTCATGTAAACAAAGGGCCAAATCAAATAATAAATTAAAATTTTAACAAAAAATTCACTTAAGGAAGCAGAAAACACTAGGATAATTTTCAATATAGCTTATTATGTTCTAGATGGTTATCCTTTAAAAATAAGATTATGAACAGCAGAAATCAATATTGTAATTTTTATTTTATGAGGGAAATATTTTAGTGGTGCTAAATATAGTCTAATTTTTTTTTCTTTAGCTTATTTTTATTGTTTCCTTCTGCTGACCACCATGCAAACACTAAATAATATACTACAAGAAGATAGTATAAAACATTCCTGCTTAATCTAATTTGCCAGAGAATGCTTTCTGAATGCCAGTGTATAATCTATCATCAGTGATCTGCTTGTATATCCACTCAAAACTGGTCCAACAACTTCTATTATGCTGGTTACTAGCTTTGCCAGTCCTTTTGCCCTTCACTGCCTGGAGAATGTCCATCAGAAACAGGGAAGCAAAAGGAACTGCCACAATGCACCATTGATGTTTGAGTGAGCCTGCCCAAGCAGCTGCAACAACAGGGCAACTCTTCAAAGCTTCAGCTTTGAAACTTACAATTCTCCATCAATGAAAAACCTTTATAAGCTGCAATCAATTACAAATTAAATCTTTGAGACAACTCCTGTCCTTTCTTCATTTCTCTCAATCCCTTTTTCCTCTCAATACCAAATGTCCTTGGTTTAAAAGAAAGGAAAGGACTCTACTACATCCTTTTCTACCGTGTTCTCTGCCTGCCCTCTCAGAAGCTCTAAAAATTCTCAAGAAGGCCTGAAGATGTCCGTTAAATACTTTTATCTATCAAACCTGCCATGAGCTTTTTGTTTATTTGCTGTTGAATTTTTATTGTAGAGATCTTATTTAAAATCTCCAAAAGGCACTTGATATTTTGAGCACACTCATGTTGAATTTTTGGCAAAGCATGTTTCTGATTATTGGACAATATAAATTCTTAACTGTATTCACTGAGTTGTATAACTCCACATTTTGTAAGCCACAACAATAGTGCCTTATATTAGCCATAGATGAATAATAGGTAATGATCCACTGAACATTTTAAAGCATTCCATGATAATTTGTGTTAGACATGTGTGTTGCATGTGTAACATAAGTATTAAGTATCTAAATATTAATGTTGCATTAGACATGTGTGTTGATGTGTAACATAAGTATTAAGTATCTAAATATTAAACAGAATGTGAAGAAGCTGCTCTTCATATAATAATGAAATACAATAAAGGATTCTGTCTTTTTATATTTCATCTTGGACATACATAAGTTAATATCTTTTTAGAACACAGCTTAACATCTGAGAATTGCAGGAACAATTCTTAGATTTCTTTTAAGTTTTCACATAAGGTTATATGCCTTACATGCATAAGAGGAACCTTTAACACATGATAGTACTCTCAATAACAGTATGCCAACATTCCATCAAAGCCAGCATATAAATCTATTGCTCCAGATAAATATATACACACTCACACATGCTTCATTGAGTTAGATTTCTATCTGGCTGGGTGGTAAATAACAATGTATTTCTCAGAGTTCTGTAGCTGAGAAACTAATATCAGGACACCAGCACAGCTAGGTTGTCCTGACTGCCTTTTTCTGGTTTGCTTATGGTCACCTTTTTGTTGTGTCCTCAAGTGGTAGAAAATATAAGACGAAAAAAAAATACATTCTTCTATTAGAGTAGTCAGCCTAACACAGGAGTCTCATATTTATGACTTAATTACCACAAAAGGCCCATTGTCAAATATGATCACATTGGAGATTCTGATTTTAACATTTAAAATATAAAGGGCACAAATTGCCAGTACACAACATGCATGAATCTTAGGCTGAAGGCCAGAAGATAGTTGAGTGAGTAAATGTCCCATTCTTCAGACCCTAATGGTGAAGGAGAAAACTGACTAGCAATAGCTGTCCTCTGACTTCCACAGGCAGGTGCACCTCTCTCCAGGCCCTGACAACAATTAATAATAATAATGGTAATAATAATAATGTGTAATTTTTTAATATTAAACACTCCTAATAATAATATTTTTCTTTGAAATTATAATGCAATTACATAATTTCCCTTCTTTTTCCTCCTTCCTTTTTTCTGAATATAGCATACCTTGAAATTATTTCTTAGGAATATAAGCAGATATATGTGGTTGATCATGTGCCTAAAATATCTTTTTACACCTAGACTTGATCAGAAGTTTGACTGAGTATACAGTTATATGTTAAATGTAATTTTATCAGAATTTTAAAGGCAAGTTTTCTAGCGTTAATTGGTCCAATTCAGATGTCAAAAAACATTCTAGTTTTTAAGATGTGTAATATGTAGAGCTTTCTTTTTTCCTTACAAGTTTATTTTTTAATCTACTCATTAATAGCATTCTAAGATTTCCAATGACATACTTTTGTGGTTATTTACTTCATATTTTATGAGTATTCAGCAGATACTTTCAAAGTAGAAATCACATATTTTCTTTTCAAAAACTTCCATCTTATAATTTTCTGATGATTTGCTATCATTCTCTCAGCTCTGTTGTCTAGAAATCTTATTAGTTATATTTTTGGCTAGTTGGATTATTTGCATAACTTCATCTTTTCTCTATATCTTACTACTTCTCACTATTTTTTTTAAAAAATCAACCATCCTTTAAGTATATTTTAGATATTTTAAATACTCATTCATTGACTATCCTTTTCTACACTATCTATCATGTTTCAAAGAATCACTATGTTCTACCACTATTAATTACAGTTTGCTTTTCAGATACTGCTACTTACAATTCTTCAGTTCTAGAGTGGGAAAGTGCTTGCTTCTAATTGACACAATACCCTCTAGTCATTCGGCTTTCTCACTGTAATAATTTCTCTTTCAGATTTTTCAAATCTTCTATCTCTTTCATATGTTGTTCCCAATTCCTTGTGATTACAGATTTTATTATTGCAATGTTAAGTGCTTTACTACGAAGGAATATAGTAGAATAAATGTTCAATCACTATGCTTACCCAAAGACTTCCACTAACACTTCTGAAAATGGTGATACAACAGGGGTAATTAAGCTACTGATGAGGTGTTAAATCATAGAACTTTCAGTGTAAAAAAACATCTTCTGAGACTACCTGATGTGTATATTGTATATTTTTGGTTGTGACTGTAGCCTTTAACAGTGAAGCCATCTCTCAAGCCCAGATGTGCATATGTTAGAAGTGAGAAAATGAAAATCTTTGGGATATGTGGTCTGTTCAAAGTTATTTAACTTTGGTATCAACCTGCATACCTGGAATTTTATTTTCCTTAATTATGCTAGTTGTCTAGATAAATCCTTTTAAGTAACTATTTGCTCAAGACTCCAAGGCTAAGTTAAAATAAAATGTTTAGATTCACTAGTCTTAACTTTCAGAAAACAAAACAGGAGAGAGCTTCCACTAAAAAAAAAAATCTGGGACAGAATATCCAATTCTGATCATATTCTCTTAACAAAAATTCCTAATCAACATTCTTCAGGAAACTCTGCTCAACTGCTGTAGCATGGCAGAAGCCATAAGTTTCAGTCTCATAAACCCAGGGTCAAATGACGTTTTCTTAAAGCAAAGTAAATTTATATTTGAAATATACTACAATTCAATTAGAATAAAATGTTAATATTTTCAATTTATATAAAATTGTATACTCATCTACCAATAAAACAAATGCTTATTACTGATTTTTGATCTACTATGGAGCTTAAAATTAGTCTTTCTTCTTAAATTTTACTCTAATAATTCATGGAGATTTCCAACTTGGGTTTATTTTATGTAAGTACAAACTAAAAGAGGCTTAAAAAGCAAGGTAAATAAAAGATCAATACATATTTCTTACATTCATCTTTGGAATAGTCAATTGCCCTGAAACTGCTATGTGCTGTTTGAACTCACTAAGAAGTTAGTTCAAGAAATGGAAATGAGACTAATCCCCATACAGCCTACTTCAGACCTAAGCATGTTTCTCTTAAGGTGTCCCAAGGCCCTTTGTCAAGGAACTGGCTTGAACCCCTGTGACAGAAAAACAACAAAACAGCTAGAAGGTAAGCCACTTCAAAAAAATGTGACTATTGTTAATTCATCATTTGAAATGACCCATATTGAGAAAGAGAAGAGAAGCTGCAAGCAAGTTAAGCCATGAGAAGCTCATAACATGGTAAGAAAAAAGTTCCAGCTGACTCCCACAACCTACACAGGTGGTTTCTACTGGACTTGTGAGCAACAGGCTTGATGTTATCTCTTAATTATTGCTGTTCGTTATTTTCGTTGGAAGGCTCAACCCAAGAGGACACTGCTGCTAAGAATTTTATCAAGAACTTTACCTGGCTTCCTCAACTTCCAGTGCATCTCTCCTGGGTGTTTAAGAGCCTAATTGGAAGTTTTGCTGTTTATCACTTGCTACTTACCTTTTTACTCTGGCTTACTATGTACTTAATAAATACATTCATTCAAAACATAAAGTGTGGCTATCATACATCACTCTCCAGACACTACAGAACAATTCCACCCACACTACAGGCAATCTTTCATAGTTATCTAGTCTACACCTATTTAAAATACAATTTATTGCAGTGAATCACCTTTAAAAATATTTCCCAAAAGATTCAACTTAAATTTCATTCAACAACCTTTTTATTTTTGTACTCATATTACACTTTGCATAATTAAATTATAATTGCACATTCAACTGGTATAAAGAAAGTTCAAAACAAACATAAATCACTTTGAGTAAGCATATCAGTGAATAAACAAATAAAATCTTTTTTCCAAAGAATCTGTCCAGAGACAAGAATTGGCTCAGAGGACTTTTCTTGAATTCTTATTACCCTCCAATTGCAAGTATTACTATTTGTAAGGTTATTAATGGAAATAATTTTCTATAGTGACATCAAAAATTCTACACATAAATGTAATACATTCCTCCTTAACTTTAATTAGGAATTCTAGTTAAAATTAAAAACTAAAATCCCAAAATTCTACCTCAAATTCAATCATGTATAAGGAAGTATATGTTCATAAACACATTAGACATTGATAAAGTTTAAGAGAGAAACATTCTACTCCCAGGGGAATCCATACATTATATGAAAAAAATATAAATTTATATTTCAGATACAGCCAATTAGAACTAATTTGATGTAGGATAAGTCACTCTACCTCCTTGAACTATATATATTCTTAACAGAAGAGACAGCAGACAGATAGAGCAGTTGTCTCTACCTCACAGATTTGATTAGAATTATATAAAATAGATGAAATCAATGCAAACTATCAATCATCTTATGTATGTAGAAATTATTAGTGCTAGATATCCTGCTTTATATTTTGCAATAGAACTTTAGAGCTATAAGGAATTATTTTAAAACTTGCAATACTGAAATATACAAGCAAGAATTTTAGGTTGCAAGTATAGCTCATTGGCAGGGCATGTGCTTATCATGTGTGAGGCCCTCAGTTTAATCACAAAGCACAAAAATAAAAAACTTAAATTACTTTCCAACTTATAGTGGCATTACCAACAAGGAGAAATAGAGATTTTTTTTGATACTCAGAAACAAAAATCATGTAGGCAGGATAGCATGATCTACTGGAAAGTCTAAACAACAAAAGTGCAAAGGATGAGCTAATGTTCATCCAATTGTAAACAAAGAATAAAGTCTAGATGCTCAACAGTGTCCTATATGTCCTGGCAATGGCTTTAATGATATTAGCAAAGAGACTGGGAGAATAATAAAATTTTCTTACATTCAACTTTACCATACCAAAAGGAAACTATTACTCCATGTTATATAATGTAGGTGCTACTACATATAAAAAAGAACTTAACATGACTATGTTTACACTATTCCTTTCTACTAGTCAGAGAAATTAATCACAGGTTATGAAGTTTAAAAAAAAACCCATAGGATGGACATCAATGACACTCAAGCACTTTAATTAGATTATTTGGGGTACTGCTTGCTTCCCCTTTTCTCTGGCCATTCATATGGCAGGGGAAAGTGCTCTAACACAGCACCATGGCACGAAGGGATGAGTTCTGAGAGTGTGTCTCTCTATGATGACTATTCTTGTGCATCCAGGCTGCCTATTGAAAATAACAATGCCTGCTGCTGCTGCAGTTGAAGAGGATCATCCAAACTCTGAAAACGAAACACAACACACAAAAGGATGAAAGAGTTCTTATTCCACAAGGTTTAGCTTGCAGTGGTCATGCATGCCAGAGGGATGTGCCATGAGGATGACAAAGAGACTTCCAAAGAGAACTGCTGGGGCAGCCAGCTGGACATTTTGAAACACTTAAGGAAGTATTCTTTTGAAGCTAAGGCAGCAACCGGGCTTCCATATAACAGAACTTGTGAGAGCTGGGCTTTTCCATCTCCACTGACACTCAGGGATGAATATTCTTATAACTAACCAGATGGGGGATTTCTAATTGGTTATACTTTACAGAGTTCTCCATTTATGGTCAGAGATAATACTATAATTTATTTATTTTAACTCTTTATGTTGAGGTTCCATGCTACTCTTTAAAGATGTACCATGTTTAAAACCGTATGAAGGAGTAGATGTTGGTCATTCCAGTAAGTGACATTGGATATAGTGGATGGTTTGCTTGCTACACCAAGTAGTAACATGTTGGTTAAAACCACTGTCTTTGTTTATTGATTAAAAGTGAACGATCCCTTTAAATCACTTTTTAAAGTAATCTCACTGATTCAAGTAAATTCGGTTGTGACTAGACAGGTAGCTTTGGAGAGATTAATATCGTTGACCCTTAAGAGTCCTCTGGGGTAGAGGGAAGAGGGAAGCAACACTTGTTTGAAGAGACTGTTCTAGAGAATGTTAAGATAATATTTGCCATACTATTTTGATGTGAGTGCAAATGGTGACTCAATAATTTATATTCATTGAACTATTATCTATAAGAGGAATAATAAATAGTTCACACAGGAACTGAAGTGAAATGGGTACATAATAACAAAAAAAATTTCCCTGGATGCCATTAGTGATTGAAACAGTGCACTGTGTATTTTAGGTCAAATCATTCTTTAAGAAACTATTAGTGGGGCTGGAGAGATGGCTCAGCGGTTAAGAGCACCGTCTGCTCTTCCAGAGGACCGGGGTTCGATTCCCAGCACCCACATGGCAGCAAACAACTGTCTGTAGTTCCAGTTCAGGCAAACACCAAGGCAAATAAATAAAATAAATAAATAAAGTTTAAAAAAAAAAAAAAAAAGAAACTATTAGTTTCTCAAAAGAAATAGCAAAGTTAAAAGAACTTTTTGGGTCATTTCCCCACATCCTTGCTTCGCTATCTCTTGTTAACCCCATCAGAACCAAGTCATCAATTTTTATTAAAAAGCTAAACTTTTAAAATGCTCATACTTCTCTTGCAGATAAATGTTTTACATTGGAAGGGTTCTAAATCAGTTGATCTTGTTCTGTACTTCCAGCACCCAGTGCCCTCAGCAGCTCTCCTACTATCTCGCAACAAAATGGTAATGATATGAAGAAAACTGAGTCTAAGAAGCAATGTTCAAATACATTGAGAAAAGTTCATTTTCACTGTATGTTATACGAAAGGCACTGTAGCATCAGTTGTACAAAATGAACTTTGAGCCCTAAGTCCATTATCAACATAAACTAATCTTTCCAAAATCCCTAAAAATAAGGATAGAAAAAGCGACAGATACAACCAAGAAAAGGGATAATAATAAAAGGCATGTATACCAAGGCAATGGGAGATGGAATTAATATTATGCACTTGCAATAAAACCTACAATTTATTTTTTTCTTAAAAATAAAAATATTTCAATTTGAAAAAAATTTTTGCAGGGATAATAAAACAATATGATCATCCCTTATAACACTGTATTACTTGGTTATTAGTATTATTATGTCATTAACTTCATTCTGATTTATCTAACATTATTAATCCTAACTAATACTTATTCTACTTTATTATTTTATTTTACCCTCTTTTGCTAAGAATATTTCATTTGGGTTCTATCCTTTAGACAATTTGTTAAATACTTTTAAAACTACACAGGCATCATACTACACAGTAAATATCTAACTTTTTTTAAGTAATTGCAACTTTATACCTATTTATTAATAATTATTCATTTTTTCCTCTTTTCCAATTAAAAACTACCATTCTACTTGTCAGTTCAAATGACTTGGCTGTTTTACAGAGCTCATATAAGAAAAGTCATATACTATTTGTCTTTCTGTGGTTGGTTATTGTATTGTGGCTGCCTCAGATTAGAGAATTATCTAATTTTTAAATACTGTATAATGTTTAACCATATATATTTATCATATTTTCTTGATCCATTAATCATTTGGATATTTAGGCTTTTCCATTCTGTGGCTATTGTCAATAGTGCTTCCGTGGACATAAGGACTGTTGATATCTCACCAAGGACCTAATTTCAATAATCCAGAGTAAGAGCAAACAAAGGAAGCAAAGTATCTCCAAAGAATACATTACATATATAAAAATTCCAGGATCACTTTTCATAGGTAAGTAATAAAAAAAACTTTTCCAAAGACTTCCACTCTTACTACTTCTCTACAACAACCTGAGCAGTTTAAAAAATAAAATAAAGAAACAAACATAATTAAATTAGAAATAAAGTAAAACTGCCTTCTTTGTAGATATCAAGATCTTATTTAGAGAAGATCTTAAAGGACTCAAGAAAGAAAAAAAATGTTGAATATAATATTTAATAAAGTTTCAGGACACAAAGTCAATGGACAAAAACATGTTTCATTTCTATGTACTAATAGTAACCTCTCTGAAAGGGAAATAAAAAAAAATCCCATTTTAAGAATCATGGAAATAGCATCAAAAAAAAGGTTAGTAATTAACAAAAGTGAAAGACTGCATATTGGAAAATGTTAAAAAATGTGACTAGGAAACGTTAAAAAAAAACACATCTAATGGAAAGACATACTGTAGTCATAGACTGGGAATCTAAATAATTTAACATTATAAATTTCACAAAATAACCTTCAGAGTTAATTCTAAAAAGTTACAACTGATATATCATGAATAGCCAAATGTATCATCAATAGCCAAATCAATTCCAAAAAAATAAATCTGAAAGCATTACTCTTATAAATTCAAATATTATATACCAATAGAAATAAACTCTCATGTTGCCATAAAGACTGACATCTAATTGAATGCAACAAATCAGAATGTTCGTAAATACACCCATACATACAGATTCAACTAATCTTTGATAAAGAAATTTAGGTAAGTGGTGCTAGGGAAAAACTGGATATACACAACACAAAAGAAAAAAGTAGGTACTTTCCTTACCCTATACATAGCAAGCAACTCTAATGAGATTAAAAGTTGAACTTAATATATCAAGTATAAAATTCCTAGAAGAATATAAAAGAAAGTTTCATCACTCTGATCATGGCAATAATTTTACTAAAAGCAAAGAGAGAAAAACAAAAACATTCAATTCTACATCAAAACAAAAATCTCTACACAGCAAACAAGTAGGCCTCATTAAAATAAAATCTCTACATAGCCAAGAACCAATCAATGGGGTAAAAAGACAATCCATAGGAACACTCCTCCATTGTTGGTGGGAGTGTAAGCTTGTTCAGCCACTTTGGAATGCAATATGGAGGTTTCTCAGAAAACTGAGAATCAATCTCCCCAAGGACCCAGCAATACCACTTCTGGGTGTATACCCTAAAGAGGCACATTCACACTCCAAAGGTATTAGCTCAACTATGTTCATAGCAGCATTATTTGTAATAGCAAGAACCTGGAAACAACCTAGA
>PVIH01009828.1:13559-39190 GCA_004025045.1 Sigmodon hispidus | reverse complement strand
ACGATATCCTAAAATTCACAGGCAAATGGATGGACTTGGAGAATATCCTCCTGAGGGAGGTATCACAAACTCAGAAAGATAAGCAGGGGATGTACTCACTCATTAGTGGTCTCTAAACAAACAAACAAGAAAAAAGCCAAGCATGCCCAGGCTGCAAACCACGACCACTGATCAGCTTGGGATCAGAAACACCCTGGACTGACCCTTTGGATCTCACTCCAACTATAGGAACACCTGACTCACTCTTGAGGGAGGGGGGGAAAAAACTGGATTTGCCAGCAGTGGAGACTGATCTAAGCATTATTGGGTCAGTGGGACCATAGGACTGTCTGCTCCCTACCCAGGGAGGGGATGGGGAGTTGTGGAGAAGAAAAAATGACCTGATGTAGTTGGGAGGGGGAAGGGACCTTGAATAAGGATATACAGGGATGAAAAAGAAAAAATTCAGAGGGAAAGCTGAACACAAAGTAAATACATGTGTAGTAATCTTATTTGCATTATCACCCTTGATAAGTCATACTTATGATTTTTATCTTCTTCATAGTTATTGTTAACTTATCAGCATTTTAAATTCATTTTACTGTTTTTCTTGATAAATACAAAATAAATAAAGAAGGAAAAAATTTAAAAAAAAGACAATCTGTAGAATGAGAGAAAATATTTGTAAATCAGATACCTGATAAAAGACTAATATCTAAATTTATATTGGCACAATAACTACAACAAAAGAAAATCTAAATACCAACAACACAATTTTTATAAAAAAGTTAAAACTATGATATATGTTTGTAAGTATGTTACTCAAAAGTTCAATTCTTAGAACTTACCTCCAATACACTAGTAATAAAAAGTATAACCTTGGTGATTAAGTCATGAAACATAAAACCTTGAGAATACCATTGGGGTATATAGGAGAATTTGGAAAGAGAAAACAATGTAATTATATTTAGCCTCAAGAATAAAAGAAATTATTAAAAAATACTCAGTGCCACCAGTCTTTATCAAGATAAATCAAACTACAATGGAGTATCACTTCACACTCATCATTGGTTATTAATGAAATTAAAGTGAAGTGCAAGTTATAAGGATACAGGGAAGCTGGGTCTCCTGTACACTGTTAGTGAAGATGTAAAATGGTGTAGCCATGAAAGAAAACAGTATAGAGGGTCCTAAAATTAACAACAAAGTTCTCAGATGATCTCATTTAACCTTTTGGATATTTATTCAAAACAACTGAATTTGGATTATTACAGAGTGCTCAGGATATTGCTTTTCTGACTTGTTTGCATTTGATAACTGTTGGTCCTCACAACCTTATACAATAGGCACTAGTTTGAACTTCATATTGTAGATAAGGAAAATGAAACACAGCCAAGCTAAGTAATTTGAATAAAGTCATACAATTAATAAATTTCAAAGCAAGGGTTAATATCTGGCTCCACACTCCATGAGCATAATATGTTATTTTCCTGCCTGAATTATCTGTGAGACATTGTGAGACAATTCATCTATATATTCTTGCTGTTTGTAAAGGATTCCAACCCATAAAAATACTTTGTGACTCACAGATCTTCTATGTTGTTTCTGACATGAATGAAATAAAAAAGCAAACTAAAGCTGTAGGGAATACTTTCACTCAGTGCTAAGCCAAAAGTCTGGCAAAACCTAAACTATAAACAGAATGTACCCACAATTCTTAAATTATTCTTTATCCCCACAGCTTCTCAGAAATTTTACCCAAAAGCAGCTAAAGATTTCATATGCTCCACTGATGTAGTAAGACTTCACCCTGAGCTTTTTTCGATATTGGCAAATTTTTATCTGTCACTTTATGTCTGTATTTAGTGACTAACTACAATGTTTCAGAGCTTGCAAGATGGCTCAGTGAATAATATGCTTCCGATGCAAGCAAAAAGACCTGAGTTCAAGTCCTCCAAACACATGTTAAAAAATAAATGTGTCATGATAGCATGAGCCTATAATTTCAGTCTTGGCTAGAACAGAGACAGGAGGCTAGCTCCCTCAATTTTATCCAACTAGCTGAACATATGAGCTTCATTTCTCAAGAAATAAAAACATGGAGAGCAAAAGAGAAAAAATACCCAGTGTTGAACTGGGACTTCATACACATATCTATGTGTGTTCACACATCTGCAAACATATTTGCATGTACCACATACACAATAACACACATACACACACGATATTCCTACATTTATTATAAGCATAAAACAATACTACTAGCAAGAATATATACAGGTGAAAAATATGTGCGTGCATTGCTAATTAAGAATTGACAATGGTAATAATAAAATAATTAGGAAAACAACTAATAACTAAAATGAATTATAGTTAACCCTTAACACAACCAAGAAATGGGAATAATATGAACCAAGGAAGTGTAATATATTCTTTTTTAAACAACAGATTATATCAAATGAATACAAACAATGTGTTTGGAAGAAAATATTATTTTAGTAAATTAAAGTAGGAGCTTAAAAGACACTGGAGTAATAAAGTATTAATTATAGCTTTTTCACCAAGTAAGTCAAAAATTCTTATATAATACTCTAGAAAGTACTATTTTTCTTAGATGTATATTATCATAAATTCTAATGCATTTAATATTTAATTTTCATTAACTTATTTAAAGTTTACCAAAAAAATTAGCAAAGTTGCCAACTGATCACCTGTATTTGCATAACTGATAACTGATAAATCAATGTCCTGTCACAACTGCTTTGACTAGTCACTCAAAGTTATCAAGAAATTTCTTCAACTTACTCTTTTATTTCAGACAGTTATGAACTATTGTGCACTATGGTCATAATTAAAACAGAAATAATGGAAATGGAATACTGAATCTTTAAATCGCAAATGTTCATTAAGAATCTTACATTTTAAATTTGTTTGATCCATTCTGCTTGCTTTAAAAAATGAGTAATTCAATAATATATTAACTATATTTTAAGAAATATAATGAGGAGCTGGAGAGCCTTGCAAGCATAAGAATATGAATTCAATGTTTTGGTTTTAATCAATAACAGAAGAAAAAAAAAGACAGGCATGGTGGTTGATGATGTGCATACTTGGAATACCAGCACTAATGAAGTCAAGACAAGTGGGTTTCTGGGACTCACTGGCCAGCTAGCCAAACCTACTAGGTGAGTTTTAGACTGAGGAAATTTATACCAAAAAAATAAAATCTGTATGGTACCTGAGAAACTGGAGGTGTCCTCTCACAGCTGCCTGCGTGAAGATGCATGATAATAACCTTAATAAGCTATATAAACTTTCAGTAATTGTTACTGGAAGTTACCCTCTGTGGGCCAGGTAAAGGATTAAGCACTTTACTATATAATCTTATTTAGACACCATGTTTAAAAAGCAGTCAAAGCAGAAGAGAACCCTCTCTGGAAGTGACAATGCTAGCAAACAGTCTTAGATTTCCAGCCTCCAAAATTGTGAGAAATACTTGTTTGTTACTTATACACTTAATCTATGGTAATTTGTGGTAGTAACTCAAATGGACATTCAAAATAACCTGTCCATAGTTTCACAAATATTGTGTACTATAATTACTCTCAACTCTACCCTGAACCACCACAAAAAATATAAAATAATCTTGCAAAATAGGAAGTCATAAAGTTAACATGTAAACAAGAGTCTTTCTGTGTTGAAACACAAAGTTAGTAGAAAATATGATGAGAGAAAGGGCCTTACTTAGGATATACAGTATCTAAGAAGGTAAATAAACAGGGTTAAAAAAACAAACAGAATACTATATAACAAAGTTAATAACAAATGTTTTAATTCAGATGAGAAAAATCATTTAAAAATCCCTTAGCAAAATACAAAAGTTAGTAAATAATAAAAACTGGGTTTTGTAGAAGAGATCTTACCATCACATTATCCCTATGTCAAGTCAGGGGCATCTAAAATTATATTAAACATTTTACAAAGTATTTTATTCTTTTCTTCTAAGTTCTGTAAGCTGAATATAGTGTTCTTTTGGAATAACAACTGAGTAAAAAACACTGAACAAAGGAAGTAATAAGTGGAGTGAAGAAGAGAATTGACACTTTAAACATTAAAATATGTTTTTTTAAAAAGTCTTAATCGTTACAAGTCTGTGAAATTGTCATAGGAATAAGCTCAGGACAGAAAATCTAGAAATGTACCTGGTTATATGAGAAATTTTACCATACAATATCCTGCAAGTACTATAAAACAAAACAGCCAATTAAGTTTTTACATAAGATAGGAAAACTATTCCTAATTGTACTTCTATGTCATAAGATCCAAGAAATTCAACTAAACAATATTTTTTTAAAATGCTTTGTTGTGTTAGATAATCATCATTCTCAGAATTCCATAGTAAGTAAAACCTTAACACTGCTGGAGAATCACAAAAATCTCACACTTGTTAGGTAGAACCAATTCCAATGCCTCCTATTGTAAAAGTAAAAAGGATTGTAAGATAAAGAGAACCTCAGCACCTGAACCATGCCTGTAATCTAGTTGGAAATCAACTACAGTGCCCTATCTATATCTCAACCACGATCCAAAACCTTTTCCCAAATTTCAAAATGAAGTTTGCAATCTTTTCATATCTCTATAATTCACATTATAAAATAGGTAAGTGACTTATAAGGGACACAGGGCAAAGTCCCTTAAAATGTATTTATATTGGCCTATAATTAAAAGTAATAACAATGCAGATGTACTCCAAAACTCTATAAATAATATTTTCCAAATCAGTGTTTGTAAGAAGTACCCTGGTGTCTCTCTGGCTTTAAGCCAATTTATCACCTGTCTGTTGACTGTGTAGTATTTGAAAAACTAGGTTGTTTTAGAGACAATAAGTCTCTAAAAAATGTAAATACTATGTTTAGGAAGAAAAATATGGGATATTTGTATCTTTCTAATTAAGCATTTTGCTATGCATCATCTGTGTGATTGAGATTATATACACAACCACCGAGTGGCAGGAGGGTATCTCACAATCAATAGTTACACTGCTTGACTGATGTCTCTGGATCATATAGACAACATCTACAGTTATAAAACTAAGTGGCTTCTGGAAAAGGCTTTTTGTTTTGTTTTGTCTTGTCTTTGTTTTTCTTAAAAGAAGTTAAACTGGTACAGTGACAAAAGACAGCACAGCCTTGCTGCACAGTTACACCGCTTTGCAAATGAAAACCTGCACTATTCCTTATGATCAGGGTTTAACCCATTTATTTGGTTAATCATTCAAATGGCTAAACAGACCTCTAATTTGAAAATAAAAACCAATTGATGCAATCACAAACAAGTTCTAAAATTGCGGTTTATAAAAATTGAAATCTTGTTCTAAGCCAAAACACACACACACAGTTACCTTTTCCTAATCAGAGCATTCATTTCTCCTCATTATGATCTCACAAGCACATTAAAATCTTATTAACATTAATTACTTCTGAGCGCCTATGCATGAGCAGTGACAGTCATGAGCGTACGCGTGTCTGGATCATATCTACATTTATATACCTTGCTGCACTTTGCTTATAAAACATGTGAAAATATTTCTGCTAACACCAATTAGCTAATTTCACACACACACACAGATAGTAAACTGTGTCTCACTGAAGAGCCTATCAGGGATCAGCAAACATAAGGACAAACAGACAGGAAATGAAGAGAAACACTTCTTGAATGTGAAAAGTAAAAATTCATTATATTTGACCCTTGATTGTTAAGAGTGAAAACAGAGAGTACAAAACAACAAAAACAAATAAAAATGTAAACTGATAAAGCCAAGCATTCATTTCCTCACAGAAGAAATTCAATAGTATGAGGATGGAGACAAAGCAAAACTTAGAAGAAAAAGGCAACAGACTTGGGACCTAGGGCTAACTATTCTAACATGTGTCCATATGAACATGCATTCCACACATCTGCCCCATGCAAACATACTTATATTTGAACTAAACTACATAGCTTTACTCTTATTATAATGTATAAACAAAAACCTACTACTCATTAAACTCAAACAGGTCTATCATCAAGAGCAAATAGAATTCTTACTTACTGCAAATGATTTGTGATCATATTCTTATGATGAAAATTAGTTAGAACTATGAGTCACTTGTCTCTACCAGAGAACCTCAATTTAAATGCAGACAACTGGGCTATAATCTTTATCCTTTTGCTTAACACTCTCTTCTCAGCATTCAAATACTTTATCATCTATATATACATGTCAACGACTAATTCTCTCCTTATCTTCTGTGCCCTGTATTAGGGAGATTCATCAGTAATAGATATCTGATCATCATACTACATCTACATATTCCTCTTTCCCCAAGTGCTTATCTTCTCCCCTCAGCTTATACTTCATTACTAAATCCGAAGTCCTCTAAAACACTACTTAGCTACAGGTGTATATTCTAACATGAGTCTTTGTTCCATTTTTAACTCCTTATTGCTGCTGACAACTATCCCAAATCCTGCATTGCTTTCACAAAGGGAATATTCAGAATTCCTTATATAAAATTCCAAGCATCAACAATAAGAGTTCATTTTTAGTTCATCATAAAATTTTCAGTGAGAAAAATAGGATCTCATTGGTTCACAATAATTATCATTTGTTAAAAGAGGAAAAATAATAAAGCTTAATTTTTAAAATTTTAATAACTGATTGCATACTTCTAATTAAGAACATCTGACTAAGAATGAAATCGAGGAAGAGATCATGAGATAGTCAAATATCCAGCACAATTAATGATTAAGGTGATTTTAGCAGCTATAATTTATTATGTAATTCCAACTTTCTATCTATAGTTCAGCAGCTTCATTGACCTATATGAGTACACAATCCATAGCATTACATGTGTGCCTGCTTCAGATGTGCTATGTCAAAAAATCTAAGTACTATGCTTGTCCAATATAACATACATTAACAACAAAAAAGGAACAGAAGAACTTATTTTACTCCTTATAAAATAGTATTTTAAATTTATATTAATACCAATATAGTTAAACTGTTGCAAAGAATATGCTAAATTTTATTTGTTAGAGTTTTTCAATATGCAGAAAAAATTTAGTGGCCATTCTCTGAGAAACTTAATATATGCTAATACAAAGACTGAACTACTCAAGTGTTTAAATCATTAATATAAATTCAATGATAGTAAAGGCAAATGTAATAAAGTAATATTTAAAATGAGCAAAAATTATTTCAAAGGATTGTCAATTTAGAATAACATCTTAAAGTAAAACTCACAACCCTTATGAAGTTTATGTAGGCTTCATTCAGGCAGCAATTGTCACACTGCTATTTACTCTTTGTATTTGGCCAGATTATCAGGCAGTACCAAAAGTGCTCTCAAACAATAAATAAAACTAAAGAACCAAAAATCTTAAAAATCTAAAAATGTTATAAGACTAATGCCTGTCATTATTACATAATAGTACAATATACTTCAAAAACATCATTTTAGCTAATAAATGCTCAAATATTTTTTACAGGGCATCAATACCCAATACGAAACAAAAACAGTATTAGGCAAGTGAATCACAGAAGGAATATCTTATGAGAAATATCTAAGTTTACAGATCAGTGACAAAGAAACTTATTTAAAAATCAATTTACATTAACACTTTCGGAACACACTGCATCACCCCCTTAATTATCACAATTAGGAGAAGGAAGAGGCAGCACAGAAATAATTCTGAGTTGTCAGTTCTCTTTTCAGTTCACTTTATTACTGAGAGCTTCCCAGCAACCCTCTGACATACAACCAAGCCTGAACCAACTAGCAGAAAGAGCAAGAACAAAAACAAAAACAGGGTGAGACTTAGAACCCACCTTCTCTTTCATACAGGCCACATCACAAACTACAGAGATTAGGTGGCCAAATTTCAACATCAATGGTGCACTTGGCATTTGAACCAGATCTGAGAATAAAACCATGGTCTTTATTGTCCAATAAAGCTAATAAGCTGAGGCTTACTTAACTCTTTCCTGGCTTTTTGGATCTTCTCAAGGATTACTGAAATTAGAGACTACATATGAAAAGATAGTTCATCATTTCCAAAAAATGATCCTCATCCAATCCATGAAATCTGAGATGCCTCAGGATTCTTCTTTGTGAAAGCCTTACAAATATATCCAAAGATGGTGAGTCCCATATGGCTCTGATAAATGAAACCGGTTATTGTGAATTTCAGGCTCTTCTTTACAACAAAACACTATTGGGTGAATTTGGTGCTCATGAAATAAAGCACTAATTGCGTGGCCTAACAACACTGAATCCTCTGCCTAGCAGACATTTTAAGTTGTGCCAAATTGGTTTTGGGATGTGAACAAATATCCTGGAGCCAGACTAGCTAACATGCACTCACTGCTCCCTGGAAGGAAGTTGGGTTCTCTTGGAAACTATATTAACTCTTTCAGGCCACCCGGGAACCTATCATGAAAAGAAAGGGCCCTTTTAAGACAAAAGCATGTCCTTCTGCCACAATGTTAAGCTGCAGTAAAAGGAAAAGAATAAATCTCTCTGAGGCTAACATATCCACATTACATATAAGACAGCATCTGCACCCCAATGGTTGCTTTCTAAAACGTATCTTGAAAATGGTATTCATTTTTTTCCTATGTGTGCATAATTTCCAAGACATTAATAAGAGTTGTGTGCACTCCTGAGAGAAGAATTCATTTTAAGCTTAATATGCCACAATTGCCTCAGGCCAAGAGATAAGAAACTTTTGTTTCTTTGGTAACCAGTTTCACCTTATTATAACAAGAAACTTCTTTGGTGTTTTTAGCCACATGAAATGTAATTTCCAAACAAGAATCTTTTTTTACGTCTTTGTATCCTGGTTTACAAAGATGCCTACAGACCTAGAGCTGCATATCTAAACAGCAATTAATAAATACTCTCTCCCTCTCATGTAAATGTGCACTCAGCTCATATTTCTTAAAACTATATAAGGAAAATTTTGAAGTACTTCTTTTTACACCGTAAATTATCCATAAATAACTTCTTAAGGTAAATATTTATTGTTCTAAAGAATTTTAACTAAACAATTTATTTGGAGTCGATAAAAGTGTATTTATCTGTTCCCAAGAATAACCAATCTGCATTAACTATAATTTTATAGTTTGTAGGCTACTGTCTCCTTAAGGCTGTCAATTTCATCTTTTATTCTGAAGGCTTATTAAAGAGGAAGTCTAAATGAAAATTGTGTTGGGAGTGGAAAATAACTGAAATTCTTTGAAAATGTTATGTGGTTACTTCAAGTTTAGCTATGTCTAGTTAAAGCATTCTACAATATATTTCCTACAGAACCACATTTAATTTCCTGTCACTTGGTTTGAATTTAAACATAAGGTGAGAAGCCTGTGTTCTACTTCTAACAAAGCCTCACATCCTAACCAGTGGCCTCTGTAAGCTCCTGGTATTGACTCTATTGCTGAGATAAAAAACAATCAACTTTTCAGCAAGCCTCAAAGAAACAGGTGCTTTTGCAAACAGCACATTTGGTGAACCAAATGTATGGCTGCTTTTGGCCTCTATTAATTAATTTCAATTCTTAGAATAAAATTCACATCTGTGGGCAATGCGGATGAATCAATTGGAAGTCATCTACCTGATCTGCATTAGGGTTTGGGAACAGCTCATCCATTCCCTAACCAAAGCTTAGAAGTCTGGTGATCGGGCTGGACTGTGTGCACTACTCCTCCAAGTTCTTCCATACAGTTAATTAGCTTCTGGCGAGCAGATAAAACTCAGGTTTTAGTTTCATTTAGTATACAGAAACTGGTAAAATGGCATTGTACTTAAATATGATGCTACTGCTGAGACACTACAACATTCACATATTTTCATAATGTTTACTGTAACACTGAGAAGTTGACTAATTTATCCATCCTTGACAGATAAGACTAGAACTAAGATAAAAATTTCCCAAAAGCTTCAAACAGAGGAGATATCTGAGGTAGTTTGAAGAGTAAAGCTCTGATTAAAGTTTCTACCCTAAATCCACATAATGACATTAAATGAATAAAAAACCCTACTCCAGGTCTGTCAAACCTGTCATGAGCCATAATTAGGAAGCTGCTTGTTAAATATTATCAAATGTGTTCACCACATTTTCTATACTTAGATCTCTGCCATGAGCACAATATCTACTTACTCAACACGTTCTGTTCCTGGCTCCATGTTTGTTACATATATAATCCAAATAAAAGAGATGCACATGGTTAAAAAGAACATGTTGGGCTTACAGATAAGCTTGTTCCAAATGCCCTTCATGCTCCAAATGTGCCTGTCACCCATCCTCTAGAGCTAAAACTATCACCAAAACTATGTTTAGATATTATAGCAACAGAAGACAGAAGACAGAGGTGCAGAGAGGTTAAAGGAGTCTCTTGATCAACAGGGGAGCCAGGCTAACCAATCTTCTTGCTAAACAAATATGTCTCAGCACCAGCCCAACACTAAAAACTGCTGTGTAACTGTAACTTATTTTACCTATTTTAGCTTCTTCTTCAAAATCTGTAAAAAAAAAAAAAAAAAAAAAAAAACAAACAGAAACAAAACAAAACCTGCAAAACAGTTGCAGATTGCTTCTAACATCCCTATACTGGCCCCATACATTCTGTTCATTTGAAGCGAAAACCTCACCACCATGCTATCAGTTGTACTCTGATCCCGTCTGAAGTTTTCTGACTCCTGTATATTCGCAAAGAAATAAAATTAGCTGTCAAAATCAAGCATACCCCCTGGGCAGGACATACTTTGGTTTAGGGAATGGGGAGGAGTGACTTCTGCTAAAGTGCTTAGTTGGCCCCAAAAGGGTCATTGTTGGTATACTACCTCCCACTACGAGCTCCTCTGGAATTTTCCTCAGAAAAATAAATAACTGTTTTAGGATAGACTCACCCTTTAAGCTGGTCTCAAATCAAAATAAATTTAGGAATTCAAAGACCCTACAAGATTTTCTCTGTGGAGCTTAAATAAATCACTAACAAAATTTTCCAATTCATGCTCTGTTACTAAATTTGACTTTCTACAAGTTCAGGTTTTAATTTTTAAATCTGAAAAAAAAGAATAGGTAAACCTAACTTTAAGATCTAACCCATGTTTTCCCCTAGATGACATTTTAAAAGAATGTCGTTTGAGAAAAGTCCACTCTTAGATATTCAAAGGTAACCCAAATCCCCAAAACTTTGAATGTTTTGTAAGGAAAAAATTACATTCCTCTAGTTAGTAATTCTGTGAACCTTTATATACATACATACATACATATAATTTTTAACATATAAAATTGACATTAAAATTTTCCCAAAATACATGAATATCTTAATTTTTGAAATCAAGATTTTAAAATGTAAGTGATATACACCAGAGTTTCTTTACACTGTGACTAGACTAATGCATGTAGAGTATATTATGTCTATAAAATGCATAAACAGTACATGTTTAGCAATTTATAGAAAGGTAAGTGTAAAATATCCTAGTTTGTATGCCACACTATAAATTCAGGCTGTCACTTATACAGAGACTTTCTTTTTCAAACAGGAACATTTGGAATGTTCCATGGCCAGATATTTTAACTAAATAAAGCTATAGATGCATTGGTTCTATTAACACTTACATTGTACTTACATGTAAACCAGTTATTTTAAGATTGATAATAATGGCTATGCTATAGAATTTGTGTGTATCCTGGCACATTCTAATGAATGAGATTAAAATTTTCATTCAAATAATGTCTCATTATAGAAATTTACAATAAAAATATAAACAAAAGACTATCATTTCAAGTTTCCTTACAGTATTACACTGTAACTTAAACTTTACAGATTAAAAAAAGAAATTCCTGAACTCATTCAGTGTGGCAAAATGGTAATACCTATAAAGGAAACAAATTTATACTCTACCAAGTTTATTGGCATTTAGTGACTTGTACTTTAACAAAGGAAGGATAATCTGAATCTGGAAAGTAACTTTAAAGTCATCAATAATATATTATGAACATTAACTTTTCTGTCAACAATAGATTGAAATAGTATTTAACCTAAGTTCTGCCACTCACTAGATACACAATCATGTGTGAGTCACTTAATGGTTACAAGCCTAGCTTTTCTCCTCTATTAGGAAACATTTCAAATGAATGTATAGAAGTTACAGAGCCTCATAGGCAAGGCTGTTTAAGAATTTAATAATTATAGCTAGTAGAACTATGTAGGCTCCTTTTGGCTATTGACACTTTACTTCTACTTCTAGCCAGAAATCATTTTCAATGGAAAAATAAAAATGTCTTTCCATTCATATAATTTAATTAATAATTATTATAGCAAATAGGTAATACACTTTTTAGGCTCCCAAAACTTACCATAATGGGAATTTGATAAAGATTCATTAAATTAGGGGAAATGAAATGATGTAGTGGAAAGAACACAGACTCTGAATCTTACCTTTGACATAAACAGCTGTCAATTGAACTTTGCAATGCATTCTACAAAGTTTTTTTGTCTTTTTTGTCTGAAGCACAGGCAAAATATCACTGTAGGCTTTTAATTCTTACCTAGACAGACTTGTAAATTGTAATAATACAATTATAAATTAAGCAATTTGTGTGAAACATGGGTAAGTATGTCCTTCTTTAAGTTTTGGATTACAGGCAAGACTAAATTTTTGATACATGGCACTATTGACTCTAGCCTTCTACATGTAAAATATGGTTGTGTTTTAAAATTTATATAATAGATGAAGATAAAATTTGATGCAACAATAAACGTATTTTAACATTATACCTTAAAAAAATAAAAAGCATTGATTCTCAAGGTTTGCAACAAAACTGATGAAATATCTTTTGTAAAAAAATACATGTGTCTAAAATGTTTTATGGGTTCTGACTTAAGAAAGCTGAAAACACAACCTAGAAACCTATGCATTTAGAGAACACACCTGCTGCTTGTGGTGGCTATATGTAGATAACATAAAACTCAACTGGAATATCTCTAAAATATTTGGACCAGCTACAACGCAGGATTCTCAAGTTATTATTAAGAGTAGAGCTTGAAAAACTGAATTTAAAGAAATGCCTTAGCATAATTATTATGTACCCTGATGTTGAAAAACATATGAACTATGGCATAATCATAGAATACTGAAAAGAAAACATTTTCCATAATAATGTCATTTTTAAGAATTAAGTTTTATACTTAATAAATATTATGATCAAAAAATAACTTGTGAACAGTAAGTTTAAAAAGTTATTTAATAAAATAGTATTTTTGGTCTAAGTATTATAATTATTAGTTATTAAAACAAAATATAGAAAACTTGAAGAACATCTTTAAAGGGTCTTCTGCCTCAAAAACATCCCAACTAAGAAATGCCACAAATTTTAATGTTGTTAAGTTGTGTGTTTTGCTTTGACTTAGATTTTACTGTCTATTCCTTCTTTACTTACAGCAGCAATGACAGTGACTATCCCTAGTATTTGTACGCTCCTTTTACTGCTCATAAAAATTTATAGCATGAACTCACTTAACCATCACAACAACCTTAGGAGAGGATATAAGAAAGGGAACATCTACTATTACATTTTAAAAATTATGAATTCAAACTTAAAAAGTTAAGCAAATCTCAGTGATATGTGGACCCCAGGTATAAAATCCATACAAAAACATGTGAAATTTAAAATAGCATAAAATAATGTGTAGGTTACAAGCAGTCTATAGTTCTATAGCAATATGTGTTCACCTTGTTCTTTAAATTTATTCTATTTGCCTTACTTTATAGCTAATGGACAGAAAGATGATGGTAGCCCATTCAACCAAACTAAATATTTAATAAAAAGGAAACCCTTGGAATATCCCTGTTATAATAATTGCCTTCCTCATATCAAATTTAACCACTATAAGAGCTTTTTCTTCTAAATCATGAGGTAACAAACCGTATTCTCAACAGCTAGCAATTCAACTTTTAGCTATGTTTAACTCAAAAGCTAAAATACCAAATGTGAAATAATAGTAACATAAACACAAGACCAGCCAGCGCCTCCAAAAATCATCAGTTAACATCCCTTCAGCTGAACTGGACCAGTCCAGTGCACCGCTAACTGACATTAGACAGTCAAGTGTATTATTCACATTAGCACAGTAAATTTTCTGTGAAGCTAGATTTAGAAACTGAGTGCTGCCCACAGTCAACTACAACACTCTCTAGAGTAGTTTTCCTAAGCAAAACCAGAAAAGGTCATTTTAATATCAAAGGGAAGTAAAGTTAAAAGGGACTGTTTGAAAAGGGGGTAAATCAAAGAAGTTTTTCCAAAAAGCAAAAAAAAACGCTTTCAAATTATTTAAAACTTAGGAGAGACTACTTAAGTGTGTGTGTACATATGTGTGTGCATTTGTATTTGTGTGTGAAATAAATGCATATCATAAATTAACCAGTATAATTATTCTTGTTGACCTCAAGTAACTCAATTAAGTATTCTACATACCATAGAAGGTTTCAGAACAATAGTTGATACAGAAGCCTCACCCTCCAGCTCAGTATTCATACTGCATAGGTGCTTAAAAACAATGACAATTCAACCTGAGAAAAAGTACTAAAAGGGATGTATATAAAAGGTCCCATCAGAATTACAAGGAGAAAATATCTCACTGACTGAAGAACTGAGTGAAAACTCCTATCGTTTTCTTCTCCATCTCTAATTCTGAGTACATCCCTCTCCAAGTTTAGCAATTTAAAAGAATTTTTAATATACAATAGTCTGAGGAAGAAATGAGAGGTCCTAACATTTCCTTGAGTATGCCTGAACTTGGGACCCTTTTCCTCCTGTCGTGTTTCCACATCCAGCAATGATATGAGTGTTTATGCCCAGTCTTTGCTGTATCTTATTAGGCCATGTTCTGTGGCTATCTCTGGGAGGGCTTTTTTGTTTTAGTTTGGTTTGGTTGCAGTTCGTTTTTTGTTTTGCTGTATTGTTTTATCTTAAAGGAAAACAGGAGGAGTTGATCTGGGGAAGAGAGGAAGTGCAATGAGGGACTGGGAGAAGAGAAGGGAAGGGAAACTTCAGTTGAGATGTACTATATGAAGGAATAATGAAAGAATTCTCAAACATACTAAAACACTTTACAAAGATTTTTGTATCAATGTAAAAACTAAGCTTAGAACAACTTGCAAAATTTTTGTGAATGTCCACTTTCCTTTTTACAGGCTCATGCATTAGTTATTCTCATAGCAACGGGGACACAAGGTGGCACTGTCGTGCTGACATTCATTTCAGGGCCCTTTCCAAGTGGACAAATTTGAAAGAGGCAAAAGGCTCTATTGTGGCAGTTAAAAATGAGTTGTAATACTGGTCTTCTGTGTCTCCCAGCATTTAAAGGGGCCTAAAGAAGAACAAATCATTCTGAATTTCATGAAAATCACATCAAGCTTTTATAAAAGACAACATATTCTCTGATGGTGTTTCCAAAATGTCATGTCTGTGTTCATAAAAATGTTAAAGGTATACAGTTCGGCTTTGTCAGTAGAAACTCAGAGTGAGCTGTTTACCATGGACAAGCTGTGGACATGGACCGACTCTCCATCTAGTGGCCACTGGGAAGGAGTGGAGCCATAGTAGCCATGCTGTACTTCATTTAAAAACTGTCTTTTATCAAACCACCCACAGACAATTGAGTCCTTTAAGCCTAACAAACACAATTTTTGGTTTATTGCAATCACTGAATTATTAAAAAGAGCAATAATATATTGTGACATTGACTTATCATGATAACTACCAGCTCAAAATTAAAGTACTGTGTTCTTCAGACCACATGGGCTTCTTTCATTCTTCCCTTATTGGCAACCCAAACTTCCTCCTTACACTTTTAATTTATAAACAGAAAATAAGAGCAGATAGACCTACAAATATAACTACCTCAAACAAAATCATATTGTTTAAGATTTTAAAAATTTTAGAAACATTTTACTCTGTTTATCATCAAAACAAGAAAAAACTGCAGAACAAAGATTATGACCTCTTTAAAAATCACAACCAGAAATAAGGCCTCCAGATTTAGCCACTTTTTTGTATTAATTAATACCACTTGATTCCAGAGCAAGAGTTTGGTTTTTTTTGTTTTTTTTTTTTTTTTAGGAAACCATAGAGTTTCTCTCTCAACATACCATGAAAATATTAGTTTCTAAACTCTTGTTCATTTCTTTCATACTTAATTAATAGAATGAAACTATTGTGTGCTAGTCCTAGAGTATCTTCATGTTGGTGAGTATTTTGAGAATTTAAGAGTATTTTTCTTAAAGTTAAAGAATTATTCATATCTATTCAATATTTACAAAGCAAACCACCAAATAGGCAGGATACACGGTAGAATAGACTATTAAAAATTGGTTTCATAAACCTATTATGTAAAACAAAACCTAAACACATTTTGTTTAGAGGATGCTCTGTTGTTTTATATAAAATTATTTGACACAAACTCACACAAACTCAGTGGATTAGTTCCCCTACTTTCATCATGGTGCTGGTTCAGCACAGGCCTGGGTGAGGCTTTGTTAGAAAGACTTCTTACAAGAACAAATAAATCTGTTCACCAAGATGGAAATCTGCTCACAACTACAAAGCCAAGGACTAAAGGGCAAAAAGAAGCCTGGCATGGAGAGTGCTGCCAATGGGATATGTTCTGACTTCTTCTCTGACCTTGTTTTGGTGGCATCATTGCAATCTGTCCTGGGATGAAGGGAATATTTGCATCTATCTGCTTTCCAAGGATGAGAACAAAAGTTGCAGGACTGGGTCAGTTGGTTTGTAGCAAAGCTAGACACCAAGTTCTTTTCTTTTACCTAGTCCTTCCAACATCAGTATTACCTATATCATCTCAATTTATCTTCATTTACTTTTAATCACACCTATAAAATGAGGGAATAAATATCATCTCTGAAATATGAAGCCAGACCATGTTACAAGTATTATACTTCTTTTTGTCCTTTCTAAATCCAAGGTGGTAAGACAATACAACCAGGAATATAGAGACATTAAGAAGTATGTACATGAAAGGAGTATATTTACTGATCAAGAGGAAATCTAGTGTGTCCAGTATGTTAAAAAACAAACAAACAAACAAACAAACAAGGAGTAGTGTAAAGCAGCCCAGCCCTTCCAACAGTATATTTGCCTAACTTCTAGTTAGCCAACAAAAGGATGTCTAAAGTGTTTTTATTTAAAAGAAGTCATACAGTTTCTATACATTCATATGGGAACCAAAAAGTTGTATAAACTGAATAAGCATTCTGCTAGTTATATTTTTAATGTTGGCATACCTCTACAAATTGAAAACACTCATATACTTTTTGTCAGTTACAGTTCATTTGCTTAAAAGTTCAAGACACAAAATGAATTCACAAGAATAAATCACAATTTGATTATAAAATCATAGGATATTTTTCACAGAAAACAAAAACAAAAACCTATGGTAGTCTAATAAAAACAGAAAAAGTAAAGCCTTCTGTTAATATTTATATAAAAATTTTATGGTTTCAAAAAAGTTCTCAGTGAGTTTCTTTAAAGGAAAAATAATACTGTATGTATAGTATTATACTACATATAATACTATACAAATTATAATTTGTAATTTATAATTTATTATTTATAAATAAATATAATTTATATATAATAATTATTCCCATTTGTACCTTCATAGTTTCAATTTAATTGAGCATTGTTTTTATCCTTAAGAAACTCCAAATTCTACTATACATAAATACATTTTAATATAACTCCTCACATTAGTGGTTTAATATGAGAAGTTTTCAAATGTATTGTTGATACCTAACTGCATGTGAAATTGGAACACTAAATCTATCATATGTGGAGACACAGAAGTCTTCAATGCCAAAGTTAGTTCTAATATCAAAAAGGCAAACAGCATATAATAACCAGCATCTTTTCAGTCAGCTTCAAAGGAAAGTGTGAATATTCTGAATTAATTAGAATTCATTTGCTTTCCATCTAACAACTGTATGAACTGATCAACTGCCCTTGCTCCTTTTCTCTATTTTCTTACTTGGAAGTCAGTAACTAAGTTTGTCTGTATTAAAGTGCTTATGTAAGACTCCCCTTGCTTAATAGAACTACAAAACAACCTCCAGGAATTTCAGTTGAGTGTCAAAAAGATTCCAAAAAGGCAAACGTTAACTAAAGGCCTTGGCCTAAAGCAAAGCACAGAATGCTTAGCTATAACTATGGTACTAGCACATGAATGCATAGGCAGACAGAAAACCCAGATTAGGAACTCTGGAAGTTGATAGGGTCAAGAGCCAACCAAAACTAAGTATGACTGAAAAAGCCATAAGGAAACTTGCTACTTTGTAAGCTGCTTTAAAATGATTTTTTTAATAGGGGGAAAAAGCTACTTGCTAGTACACCTTACACAACTGACAGAATGCACTGCCACTACTGTAGGATAACTTGTTTCTGTGTGCTACCTAATTTCTAAAATTTGCTTGTAACTTATACAGTCAATGAGTGAAAATATTCAGATTTTCTCTTCAGTACTATCTGACTTAAACAAGCTTAGTGTCTTAACAGTTAAAAAAGTTGGGATGAGCTTCTTTAATAATTTTTAAAAAAAAAAATACCCAAAAAGCAAACAAATGTAATTTGTATATTTTTAAGTAGTTTCAAGGTAGGGCAATTCCAATGCCCATTATCAACAGCTACTCTCAAGAGGCCACCCTTGCTGCTGAAGAAGGCTAGAACTAGCAGCATTCAAAGAATGTCAACAGCAGACCTCCCTTTGCCAGAAAAGATCACAGTGAGCACAGGAGCCAGATGCTGCTTCTATGCACCTTGCCAGACCTCGGAGCAACACGTTGCTCAGGGCCTGAATTTGGCTTCTTATGAGACAGTATAAGCAGCCACTACTCAGGGTTGGGCAAGGCTATGAAGACATCCACCAATATATTTATAGAAAGCCAGAACATGTGTAGATAATCACACAATTGGTTATTTATATAGTGCCAGATTTTATGAATACAGGAATTTGTTAATTAGCACAAGGACTAATCATTAAAATTCAAAAATAGATAAATAAACAGGAATGCCATTTATTTGTTAACATTTTAGGGAGAAAGTATGCAGCTGCTTTCCTTTTGACGAGTATAGGCTTCTTCAGAAAAGAAAAAAAACATGAAGTAAAAGTATCTGCAGTTTTTGAAACCCTACTGAATATGATGCAGGAAATCACACATAGTCTTTATATTAAAAATAATCATAGTGATTTGCCCTTCAGTTAAAAAAAAAAAAGTTTAAACTGGCATGTGCTTAGCATTTGAATCATACTGTTTGGCACTCCACTGTTTGGGTGCTTTTCAAAGAGCCAAAGCTGATTTTCATCAGATAGGAGTTAAAAGTGTGCACATACACACACACACACACACACACACACACACACACACACACACACACGCACGCACGCACGCACGCACGCACGCACGCGCACGCTACTCAGTACCAAATTGTTTTAGCTACAGGGCATGGCAAAGCATGAAATAACTGCTTTAGAGCACTTCCTCATGTGGGTGTGTTAGATAACTGTCTGCTCCAACATTAAAATGAAACACACTGTGACCTAACCAAGGCTCTGGGACCTAAACAGGAAGATGAACCCACCAAAACCAGCAAGGCCGGTTAATAAATTTTTCTGGCATTCTATAGCCCTCCTGTGATGCAAGTTTTTCAACCTTCCAAATCCCTGTGCAGCAGAGGGTACTGGCTTTAAGTTTACTTATGCACATTTTACAATGTCCTGCAATATTTAGATTGTGACAGTTCCTCCCAGAAAAGGATAAGAATATTTTTCATACTAAAAATATTTCCAATTTACTGAAGGCCAACCAAGAATTATAATGCAAAAGAAAACACACTCTAAAAATTAAAACCATCACAGAAATAACTAAAATATTCCTTTTCCATTTTCTTTTGAGAACTGTTGCATTTGGTGTTTACTTGTGGGCAATGTAAAAACACAATGTGAAATGTTTAAATTATATCAGCAATGTATCTGTGGTTCTTTGATCCACATAGATATGAATTATATATATAAATGTACAGTAGTATTTTTATAAATATACACATGCACATTAAAACATCTGATCAAAATATATGTGAAAGATTTCTATTGTTTAAAAGAGCATCTTAGAAAATTTTTTCAGTGAAAATGACAAAAATAACAGGTGCATGAGACAACACACTTCTGACCTATTAAAAAAATTTTTAGATCACAGTCTAAAATGGAAAAAGTTCTATTCAAAGCACCAATTATTATGCACAATGTTAACATACACTTCCTAAAGATTCCCCCTACACTTTCCTTGGACCTCTGGTGAAAACAGCCTCTGGAAGGACCTGACTGAAAGCACTTCAGGTTTGCACTTCTCCTGGCCATAGCTGTCATTTCCAGCTGAAAACACAGTGGTGAAAAATAACTAAATTAAAAGTCTCAGTATAAATTTTTTAAAAGAGGTTAAAAAAAAAAGACTTTTAATAGCAAAAGTTCAGCACCCTCCTGTAATAATGGATTTTTAGTAAACATTTTACTAGGTTTGAACCCTGAAAATGTGTTGAGGAGTCTGCTCCAGTGTCCCAGGTGGGTTAAGAATATTGCATTATGGACTTCTTTGTGTTGTCAGAGAGGCCTAATGGAATTAACAGGGGAAAGTCTGCCACTTATAGTAAATAAATAATGTATTACAAAAAGGTGATTGTTATCAAAGATCTCCACAGATCAGCATTCATTTCCTATCACCGCTCATGTATTTTCTGAAAACATTTGTGTCTCTCTCTGTCTGACTTAATTTTTATCAGATGAATAGAAGCTTTACTTTCCTACAAACCCAAATAAGTCTTTTTAAAAGTATACTATAAATGGATCTTATTTAACTATTCCTTAGAATTTTGAAAAGCACTTTTCTAGAAAATTCCTCAACAATAGAAGCTAGTTTGAAACATAACTTTTTCCTCACATGAGAAGCAAAAAAAAAAGAAATAAAAAATAACCCAAATACATATTTGCAATAACTAATGCATTATTTATGGTCTCAAAAATGTTAAGGGAATACTTACAGTTGTTGCACAAAAGGGCCTGATACACTCTATAGTTTCCACTTTGGTTTTTTTTGTTGTTGTTGTTGTTGTTTTTTTTTAAAAAAAAAAAAAAAAAAAAAAAAAAAAGGCCAGCCCTCACTACTCCCTCCCCAAGAATAAATAAACAGTAACAAACTAAAAGGAAACTATCCCAGTATAAAAACTACTTGTTATGAAAGTTTGTATCCTTACCAACCACAGTAATATCAATATAAGAGCAACAATCCATCTGTAAAATAAAAAGTAGGAAAATAGCCCCAATTCTTTTCAAAATATAGCCTCCTAATGCATCAATTCTATGTGTGGAATAGAAAAAAATAGTTACTTGCCCACCTTTAGTAACCACCCTCACCTTCTATCCAGTGTCACCAAATAAACACATAAAGTATGCAACCTGTTTCAAGGATTTAAACTGTAAATAAGGACTGTATACTTGAATGTAAAACAAAGAACAAGAGTCTCACTTTGGTAATACCCACACTGGCGCTGCAGCTAAAACTCACTGGCAAATAACTAACAAAATCCAGTTAGCAATAAATAAGGACAACATGATATATAGACAGACAGATGGAATTGCATAAACAGACATGAAAAGCAAAGAGAGAAACATACGGAGGAGTTTGTTTTAAAAGAGTGAAAGACTCTGATTTACTTGGTACTTTAGTCAGAAAAATAGGTTTGTTTGTAATTATTTTAAACTAATAAAACTGAATCACAAGGTCACACCCTTAAATAATTAAGAAAATTAGTAGAGGGTAGGCCTCCTATAGGTGTTCCAAATTGTAAGCTAGCATTAGTTCTGTCAAATTTAAATAAAGAAATTAAAATTCAGGAAAGAAAGCACAAAAGCACTGTGGACTAAATAAGATGACAAATACAGGGGACTGAGAAGGCAGGGTTGTTTTTATGAAAGTTGTCTGTCCCTACCTTCTTCCCCAGCGCTGAGTTTCTCTTCTCATAATCGGTGTCTCCCTGGAAGTACAGTGTGAGTGGTAATGACTGCCTGCCTCCCTAATGAGTCCATTTTCCTGCTCTTGATGTTGTGTATATACACACACTGCAACCTACCTTACAAACCACAGAGACGGGAAGAGAGAGAGAGAGAGAGAGAGAGAGAGAGCAAGAGAGAGGGAGGGGAGGGGGGCAGAGAGAGAGAGAGAGAAAGACAGAGCAAGCAAGCCAGTGAGAGAGAAAGAGGAGAGAGAGAAAGAAAAACAGAAAGAAACAGAGAGAGAAAGGCACAGACAAAGCCCTCCTACCAGACAGCAGACAGCCCTCCTTCCCCTATCCAGCAAAATGCAACTCGCTAATGCAGCAACAGGTTCAGTATTGCCAGACGAACAGAGTGAAAAAGATATATTCTCTATAGCATTGCTGCTTGCAAATAAACAGTTTAAGAGCAGCTGGCTCCACCTTCTTTATTTATGCTCCATTATGAAGAATGTATTGTTTCAGCTCTGGCACACAGTACGTGTGTAATTATCATAAATACATTTTTTGCATATTAGCAGGAAATTGGGACTTGCATAGCTTATTTGTGCAATCTTTCAAATTTATTTTTTAATGTGAGAAAAACGTCAACAAATCTGCTCTGACAAAAGCCTAGTAATGCTTTTAAAGTCAGAACAGTCTTAAAGGAGGCTGGAAGAAACAGACTCCATACAATAGAAAAACTGACCTCAGACAAAAGTGATAACTGCAAAGAAGAAATCACTGTTCAGTAAATAAACCAAATCACACACAAAATTGGAGACAAAAACAGAATTAAGTTCAATTAACTTGCTAATAGGCTAGTACCCTAGAAGAAAGCAGACTGGTTTCTTGTTTGAAGTATCCAGCTACACAAACACCACAATGCAACGTAGTCTGTATGAACAGGTGCAATGCATACAATACATAGTATGCCAGAGAAATAAGCCATTCAAACGGGACAAGATTCCATATAATATGAATCTGAAACTATGGCAAATAACTCATTCTTTTATTAGAAAAAAAAACTAAAAGTGGTGCTTTCAAAGAAAACTTTCTTGAAAGAAAAAAAAGAAAAAAGAAAAAGAAACTCTTAATCCTGTATCATTAACCAAATTTACACACACACTAGCTCCAGGAAAATAGTACTAACCATATTTTTGATTCCACCATGTACACCCCATACTCTTTGCCAACTCCCAGGTGCCTTTTCTAAAATGGCAATATATTTTCAGCTGTAAAATGACCAACATCAGAAAACAGGACTAGTTGCAAATTACTCTTATTAAACTTATTTTTCAAAACAACTCCTGATGCATATTGCCATATCTGAGTACTGTATCTGTGTAGACACCCATCTTCCTTAATATTGGTCTATAATTTGACTATTTCACTAGTATGCATTCAAAAACATTAATTTTTTTCTAAAAGAATTCACACAAAAATTGAAAAGTAAAAAAGTGCATCTGACTTACTCCAATGTTATATTTGAGCACCAATGATATTAAATAAACCCTAACTGTAAAACCACCCTTTTATGTCACTTAGTATATACTGTTTTTCAAAATTCAGAACATATTTCATTACATTACAAAAAAAATCTTACTGGGCTGGGTGAGGGATATGTAGATTGAATGGCACAGTGCTTGCTTGTCTTATATACACAAAGGCCTGGGTTCGATTCCAGCACTTCCTAAAATTGGGCATAGTGTTTTATGCTTATAATCTGAATCTTGAGGAGATACAGAGAGATGAAGCAAAAGTAAATGATCATCCTTAGCAACATATCAAGTTCAAAATCATCCTATATATTAGTATATATCTTGCCACTTGCTGCTCTACCTAGATAATTCCATGTTTATCATAAAGGTATAATATAATAATATAATGAGCACAGTGTAGCTTTGGCAAAATATATTAATGATTTTAAAATGTAAAAAGGGTGAAAACAGATACATATAAACTTAGTCAACTGATCTTTAACAAAATTAAAAATGAAACAAAAGCCGTTTTTTCAACACTGTGCAGAAACAACACAAAATAAAAAAAATTATAGACACTGACCCTACATGCCTTGAAAAAAAATTGTAAACACAAAGTCCTGACTCCAAAAATATAGAAAAAAATATTTAAATAAAACACTAAAAGAATGATCCAAGAAGAGAATAAACTAAACTTCATTAAAATTTTTCATCTGTGAACAATACAGAAAAGATAGTGGTAATACAAGCCACAAAAATATAGGAAGTATTTGTAGAAGCTAAATCTTATAATAGACAATTATCTAAAATATGAAATGATGTCTTAAACTCAATGGGAAACCAAGCAATGGAATTAAAAAGTGAGCAAAGAGCTTAAGAGACACCACATTGAAGAGAAAAAACAAAAGACAAATAAGCAAGTGAAAATATGCATATCATATGTATTCAAAGAAGGACAAGGGAAACAAGAAGCTATTAGGGCACACTCTTAAAATGGCCAAAACCCAAAACACTGCTAATACCAAACGCTGGTAAGGATGTGGAGCAACCAGAAGTGTCATACACTGATGACAAAATATAAATTAGTACAACTACTTGGTAGATTCTTTCAAATCTATTTTTTTTAAATCCTAAATAACACTGTTGCTCTACAGGTGCTATAGTTATAGTTCCCCAAACTTGCAAATAATCAAGATGTTCTTTATTAGGTAAATGGACAGACTGTAATATATCAAGACAATAGAATGTTTTCCAGTGCTAAAAAGAACAAAGTCATGCAAAGATATGGAGGAAATTTAAATGCTTATTACCAAGCGAAAGAAGCTAATGTGAAAAGGTTACAATTTACATGATTCCCACTACATGACATCCTAGAAAAGACAAATTGTAAATGATAGTGAATAAAGCAATGGTTCCAGGGCTTCCAAAGAAGATGGAATGAATAAGTAAAACGCAGAGGATGTGTCAGGGTTTGAAATTATTCTCATTATGATCCTAAAGTGACCAGATAGATATGATGATACTTTTGTTCATAGAATGTACAATATCAAGGATGATAAATGTACAGACTAGATTCTGAGTGATAATAACTAGACAAAGTAAATCATTATAGCAAATGTAGCACTCTGTTAAAGGATAGGATTAATAAGGAGAGGGTACTAATGTAGCTATGGAAGCAAGGGGTACATGTGAAATATCATAGTTGCCCTTCAATTTCTTACAAGATTAGGAGACCTCTAATAATAATAATAATAATAATAATAATAATAAACAATTTTTAGGAACAGAGAGATGGCTCAGCAGTTAAGAGTGTATAAGGCTCTTGTAGAGGACCAGAAATCAGTCACCAGCACCCACATCAGACAGCTCACAACTGCTAATTAACTCTATCTCCAGAGAAATCTTGTACCTCTGGCCTCTACACAGGCACCAGAGTTCACATTCACTCATGCCACAAACAAATATACAGGGTTAAAATTAAAGTGTATTCTTTTTTTTTTTTTTTTTTTTTTTTTTTTTTTTTTTTTT
>PVIH01009828.1:0-13459 GCA_004025045.1 Sigmodon hispidus | reverse complement strand
AACCCGGGT
The DNA here is from genome assembly GCA_004025045.1 of Sigmodon hispidus. Taxonomy (NCBI): domain Eukaryota; kingdom Metazoa; phylum Chordata; class Mammalia; order Rodentia; family Cricetidae; genus Sigmodon; species Sigmodon hispidus. The sequence goes on along the minus strand of PVIH01009828.1, from coordinate 13,450 downwards.
CCTCTGGAAGAGCAGACGGTGCTCTTAACCGCTGAGCCATCTCTCCAGCCCCTAAAGTGTATTCTTATCAACTTAAAAAGTACTGCTTCTGGAGCAGGCATAATGATTCCATTCATAAAGACACTTCAAAGTACAAAGTAGAAAACCTAAGTTCAATTATTAGGGCCCATAGCAGGAGAATCAACTCCCAAAAGTTGTCCTCTGACTTCCAGATACATACTCTCATGCACACAATAACACATAAACACATTCAAACACACACATGCACACACACACAAGTAACAACTAAAAAATATTCTTTTCTGGGCACAGAATTAATGCTAGTTTTTGCATATCCTGAGAAGCCATGTAACTATTCACAGTTTAGGTTTCTTCATATAATGAAGATTAAATTTAAGAGAAATAATTGGATTAGAAATACTAACAATTATCATCGTAGTCAATGCTTAAGTGGTCACTATGTATAAGGAAACATTCTAAGTCATTATTATTAACTCATTAAATCTTAATAATGACCCTATGAGATAAGAACTGCTTTTAGGCCATACTTTTAAGATGAAGAAATAAGAAGATTAAGTAATTGTCTGAGATCAAACAATTTAGGATTAATGGGATTTGAATTTGGCACATCTGATTTAAATCTCATGATTTAATTCCTATACTTCAATGTTCCCAAATATTTTGTGACTGTTAAAGCTTTATCCAGCCATAAGATTCTTTGCTTGTGGGTTAAATTCAATATAACATGCCTTGCTTATCAACACAACACAGTAAAAATATCAATAACTGGAGTTCTTAATACACCTGCTTTATGGGGATAGCAACTCTATAATACATTCTGTCTTGTGTTCTTGAATATTGTGTAATGATGGATCAGTGGGTAAAGTGCCTGCATAGGTATGACTCAAATCTTCAGAACCCAAGTCAATTTTGTAATTCCAGTATTCCTAAGGTAAGATGAGAGGTGGGATAGGAGAAGCCCTAGAAGCTCACAAGACAGCTAGCCTCATATACAGCAGCAAATGAGACCTTGCCTCAAACAAGACCCCAACATCCAAGATTGAGTGGCACACTTTGCAATGTGACATGCACATGCCCATATACATACCATGCATGTATACAAACACATACATCATACACCAAAAGAAAGTTTTTTTTTAAAGTTGTATAGTCTAAACATGATACACTTAATAGTAGTGCAACTAAGTATTTAATGGATTAAAGAAATTCATACAGTACGATTAAACATGTCCAATATTCTGTAGTCTAAAGGAATGAAACTGCAAGATTTAATTGTAGGAAATTTGAAGAGAACAATAAATAAATAAAAGTATGTGATATTATGAAATGTTTCACCTGTAAATTATCCAGATATATTCTAAATTTCATACTTGTGACTTACTCTTAAAAGTACTGACCCTTGTTCTGATCTTTATGCATTAATGAAACATATATTGTCATCTTACTATGTACAAAGATAAAAAGATTTAAATTATAATAATACACTGTTCTTGGCCTTGAAGACTTCATAGAGCTAAATGTGATATTTTATATAATACTGCCTTAAACTTGTCAATAAGCTAAACACAAGCCCATAAATATCTAAATTTAAACTATGGCTTATGAAGGTATATGTGTACATACATAGAGAAAAAGGATACAGTATGATCTTAAAACACTACATATAGCTTATGATTTATTTTCCCAAATGTCTATTGAGTTCTTTAAGTAACAGTATATGTATGTACATAAATGACTGTGAAAATCGGTGGCAAATATTATTCTAGAGTATGAAATTCCATTGGTTTTAGTTATAATACATCCTGATCAGAATTATCTTGATAATAATCACTTCAAAAATGTGCAGGTTTTTATTCTTCAAAGTCAAAGATAATTTCAAAATATCCCAAGTCTTTTTTGGTTATCCTTTTCCTGAGTCTCTTCTTGGTTATCATTAACATTTTGATATTACAGACTTACCAGAAAAGAATGTGGGAGCTAAAGAATACCTTTATTATTAAGAAGACACGAAGGAAGAGGAGGAGGAAATCAGAACCATGATGCAGAAATGGAAAGTTTCAGAAGCTTGAGTAAAATGGGAGAAAAGCCATGTTTAGGATCAACCAGACAAAATGGTTCAATGTTACACTAAGCAGAAGACACTGTCATTGAAGTCACCATCATCAAGTTAATTCTATGTGTCCTAATTAGTTATTAGAATAAGAAAAAATTCTTAATTTGGTCATTTGACTAAAATTCTAACCCATTACTCTCAAGAAAAAAATGAAAAGAGACAGTAAATAAATCACAATTTTCTGATACTGCCAAATAGTACAATCTTGTTATTGGAAGAGAAATACCTAATTTCAGTTATAATCAGCAAATGTTTAAGTTCAAAACTAAAAGCATAAAGTATGTCATTGGGAATCTCTTTCTGATGGCTATTTGTAGCACTCTCCTCCATGGGACTGAAACCATAAACAGCACAGCACTTACTCCTCTGGGCTGGAACCTGGAAGTGTAACTGATACACAGGTAAAAGAAAACTCTTTTTTTCAAGGGTAGAAGTCACTCCAGTGTCTCAAGTCTATTGTATGAATTATTCATTGGCAATGAATTATATAAAAAATTAAAATTTATTAAAGAGTTCATATAAATATTCACTGATGCGAAATTAAACCTTAAGACAATTCTTAAAATGTTAAACTGTCCCAAACAGTGACAGTGTCAATCCTCTGTCCAAAAAAAAAAACCAAAAACTAACAAGGCCTGTAGGAAGCATACAACTGAGTCTTCACAAAGAAGACTGGCCATGCCCCATCCAGGGTCCTAGACACCCCAAAGCTACATCCCTAAGTCTTCCTCAATAATGCCTAAATCCCACCACACGGGTTACTTCCAGTTGGCTGCACAAGATGTAGGACTCTCAGCTACCTCTCCAGTACAATGTCTGCCTACTTGCTACCATGTCCCACCATAATGATAATGAACTGGGTCTCTGAATTGTAAGCCACCTTGTTAAATGTTTTCCTTTATAAGAGTTGGCATGGCTATGGTGTCTCTTCACAGCAAAAGAAACCTCAAATACAAATTTTTAAACAAAGCAACAATACATAGGTTTCACAAATACTCATTAAAGACACTGACAAATTTGAGTTCTAAAGATGATATAAACAACCTGCAAACACTACTTTCAAATTTACTAATTCACATGTAAAAAATCCTTATTTTAAGAGCTTGTGTACAAATAGACATTAAAATATTAAATAAAAATGGTATTGTCCTCTAATATATTTTTTAAATATTTGTTTAAAATTATTAGGGTAGGGATGTGTGTGTGTGTGCACACGCGCATACTATGTCTGTCTGTCTGTCTGTCTCACACATATGCCACAATATGTTGATGTGAAGGTCAAATGGCAATTTGAGGGAAAAGGTTCTCTTCTACCATGTGAGTTCTGTCATTGAACACAGGTTGTCAGGCTTGGAAGCAAGTGCCTTAACCTATGCAGCCATCTTCCTGGCCTTCCAGGAGATTGTAAATTACATCAATTAAGAAGAAAACTCAACCTGCATTTGCAATGGGTGTATCTATTATTTCTTTTCTTCATGGACAGAAAATGTTACAGAAGTTTCAAGTTAGTCTCTTTATAGAAATGCAATGACTGTACCTGAGGAAAACACCTTGGTAAATCTTCTTGTGGGGTTAAACCGCACTAGGTTAAAAAAATAAGCAACAATATGAAGATAGAAAACAGATGAGAAAAAAAGAGTATAGAATAGTAGGAAAGTGCAAGCAACAGAAATTCCTTTGATGAAGATGAATTTTTTTCCTTCATTTTTTTCCTTAGGAATGAAGCCTAATCTAAAAATCTAAGAATATTTTTGCAATGTAAATATTTTTCTTCTCTGCATATTTCTGACAAAGTTTGAATGCTGTCTATATTCTTATACAGTGGTTTAATGAAAACCAAAGAATCAAAGAGAAGTCAGTTCCCACACTCACTCATATACTAAAAGCTTTACAATATGGATGCTTCCCTCCAGACTTCCAAAAGTAGCTACTAGAGTGAACAATGGCTAGGAAATAGTAAATTCTGAGTAGATGAAATTAAAAGTACCTTTAATGTAGAATGACTCACATATGGAAATGAGTCAATCTCCTTTTTCCAAATACAAGACAGCTCAGATCATGGAGGACAATAACTATAGAGAATAATGTTGAATTACAGGATTATTATAACATAAATGCTGTCAATATCTTATACGTTTACTTTAAATGATATGATTGTCTTCAGAAAATAAAGAGAATAAAGTACTTTCATTAGAAAAATCAGTGTTAATCCAATGTAAAAAGAACTAAAGTCATTTGCAGTACTATCTACCTGGGTCTAGAGAATGTTCTAGAGTTAGGAACTAAGTGAACTCTCAGTGCTTCCTACTAAGTCCACCTTACTGAACAACCAAAGACAATGCCAACAGCTAGCACATCTTTAAAGTTTAACACACATGTAACATTAATATGTATGGTATATATGAAATACCAGAATTAAATGTCAGAAGTATATTAAATATACCAGAAAAGTACAGCAGTACATTTTCTAGGAAAAATCAAACCTACATAAAAACATGAAAGGCATCCAAACTCAATAGTCTCTAATATGGACTTAGGATGTCCTAGAGAAAGGACACCTTCTAAAATAAATGTCTTTTAGAGTGAATACTATCATGGCTACATGTTTTAGACTTGTACTTGGTGCTACAAGCACTATCTTATCTAATCTCCCCAAGAACATTATAAGAAATTAATATCAATGTCCCTATCTTATAGGTAAGAAAATAAAGTCTCAAAGACACTTATCTAATAAGTAACACAGGTCAAGACTGTCAATAACCTAAATGAAAAAGGCAGACAGGGAAGGAGAGATGGAAGAAATTGAGAGAGAGAAAGAAATAGTGATTCGTATAGAAAGTGATTGACAAAATTACATGAAAAATATTTATCACTTATCTTTCATGTGTTTGAGGAAGAGCTTACTAAATTCCTCAAAATAAATTTACAGGAAGCATAATGAAAAGTGGCATTTTTAAAAGAAAAAGTTTGAAAGGGCTGGAAAGATGGATCAGTGGTCAAGAGCAATGGTTGCAATTCCAAAGGAGCAAGGTCCAATTCCCATCACCTACATCGTGGCTCACAACCATCATTTGTAACTCTGGTTCCAGGGAATCTGATCCCATTTTCTGGCCTATAAGAGTACCAGGTACACATGTGATTCACAAGCAAAACACACATAGACATAAAATAAGAAAATTTTAAAAATACATAACCGAAACTAATAAAGTCTGGAGGTAAAGTTTAATGGTGCAGAACTTGACTAGAGTACATAAGACCCTAGATTCCTTAACAAAAACAGAAAAAGACAGATAATGACAGATAGAAGATATATGATTGATAGTTACTTAGATAGATCATAGATAGATGACACACAATAAATAGAAGATACATGCATGATAGATAGATAAGATAGATATACATTCAAAGCAAACATACCATAAGCCAGTTTTCAGAGTTCAAAAAGAGCAGTGACAACCTGTCTGGTGATTATGAAGTCAGTTATTAATAGAGTCAACATGATAGCAACCAGCTAAGTCCTCTGAAGCAAATGACCATTGTTATGATCCAAATGGGTAAAAAAGCAGTATTTGTTGCTGTTTGTGTAACAAAATTCAGTCAGTTCTGACACTTACAAATTTATAGACATAATCTTTTAAAATCAGTAAATACGAAGTTTTTAAATAGAATAATCTAAAGAACGTCTTGGTCATCACTAACAACAAATACAGAATAGTAAATATATTCAGAATACATGTCTGTGGATATATATTACATACTTAATAAAACCTGATATTAGGGGAGAAAGAACACAGTCAAATCCTAGGCAGACATCTCAGGAAACTCTTAATCCTTGAATACAAGGATAAACAGCTGGACTCAATCACACACACTTTTAATCCCAGCACAAGGAAAGCCGGGAGTGGTGATCAACATCCTTTATCACATAACTCCAGAGACAACTTCTCCTGTTTCTGTGAGTTCAAGGCTACATGCCTTTAATTCTAACCTGGATGGGATAGGGTATATAAGGGCTCGAAGAAACCCAGTAGAAACAGAAGCACTGGAAGAAGTGACCAGCAGAAGCGACCAGGAGTGAGGCTGAGGAAGTTGCAAGACAGCTGGGTGAGAATTGACTGTGGTGCTCCTCTCTCAGGTATCTCAGCCTTCTCCCAATATTTGGCTCAGAGTCTTCTTTTCTTACAACCCAAATTTGTACTACTACATGTGTCAAATACCTTTATAATTCTCATCAAATAAAAACTTGAAATTACACTAATCTAAATTTTAATTATGCTGGTTATCCCCAAATTAGCATTTTCTTACTTTTAAATAGTCTGTCAATAATGTCTCAGCTAAGAGTATTCTGCACAAAAAAAATTCTATGCCATGATGAATATCCATAAATTTAGACTTATCAATAATTTAAGTAAGATATAAAATTTTATTTTGAACTGGTGACATTTTATCATTTAATTGAACTTTCCACATTGCAAAGAATACTCCCAACATCCTTAATCTTATGCCAAATAACACAAAGCGAAGTGCCTAGGCACTGGAACAAGCAGTGTTAACAGTAATTAAGAAAAAGAGAAACACTGCTGGTTATGAAATCTGGAATCATTATGAAAGAAGCCATAAAACAAACAAACAAGGGAACAAAGAGAAAAATAAACAAAAAGAAAGAGAAAGAAACAAAGCAAGTAAGCAAGCATCATTATGAACTTTTTAAACTTAGTGATCTGACACTCTAGATCATGCTTCTTATGATGTCATATATAAAAGGTATAAAATAGTATTATACAGCAATAAACATATTAACATCTTAATAAATCTCATTTTGCCTAAACTCAAAATTCCCATTCAAGTATTCCCCCACCACTAAATGTCATTGTCTTAGCACTTCACTCAACAATTCTTGCCAGCTTTTAAAGTTATCTTAATAAATATATTGAAATTATATATCAGTTTTCAGCAGTTTGACTGATAGTCAAACTGTTTATAGCTGTTAGGTCATAGGCAAAATGTACAAGTGGTGAAACAGAGTGTAAGAAATGTTACTATGACTATGACCAATGAACTGTTGCTGTAAGTATTAAGTTGTTAGAAAAGATAGTATCATGTTGACAGGAGCTGTAATAATTAGCCTCATAAACCAGGAGACCAAATGGAGGAAAAGTGACTTCAACTGTCTTCACTATATACAACGCTTGCTTTCCAAGCACAGTCACCTAGTATACGAAATACCGTCTCAATACAGCTGGTGGTGAAGCCCTATCTTTCCTGATGTCAGGCATTCTTATACTAGGAAGAGTAGTTCAAAATTTTAAAACATATTAAAGACTGAATTCGCAAGACTTTAAAGCAAGTTATAAATTATGTGCCAAATATATAAAACCATGCAGATACATTTTGTACAGTTTTTAGTATATACAGTAAATACTTTTGCAAGTATATTGGCTTTGGCAACAAATCTCATAATAATAAAAGTAATTATAATCAATATGAAATGCGGTCTCTATACCATGAATCTTTCAAATTCTACTTTCTCACTCATCATTAATATTAATTCACTTTTTAAAATTCTTTTTAAAAATACACCTTAAAATAAAGTATATTTATTCATAAAATGTATAAAAGCCAGGCAGTATAGACATTACAAACAGTTCAGTCCACACAGAACATCTGTCATACTGTGAAAACCTACACAATAGCTGTAAGTTTAGTATTGTTTCTCAATTGTCTTGTCACTGAGTAACTGATATGTCTGAAGCTGAGCAAATGAAACTCATGGACAGTCTCCACTTTCCTACAAAGTTTCACAATTGTTCTATTAAAATAAAGTTTTATCTCCATACTTGGTGATGTATTTTATTCTATATCCAGAACTTTAATTTAAAAAAAGAAACAAATTAACCATACTAATGGCATTCAATAGCACTAAGATTAACTTTGAATTACAATATCTTTGCAAAAATAGCTATCTACAAATGAATCGATTCGGATATCATGCTGTAACCTAACCCAGGAACAATTTTTCTACTTACCAATCAAACCTCTCCAACATATTGTTTGAATCTACTTATAAATTTCCAAGAATGCAAAGTTTTACTGAAATTAATTTTCTACATAGCAGTTGCTCCCAGCAGTTAACACTACAATTACTTATAAGATATATAGTTCTTAATCTAAACTGAATTCTTAAACTGAACCTAGCAAATACCATCAGCTCCAGGGTTACAAACACTAGTACTTTCATTTAACTATTCAGTAAGCCTTCCATAGTGTATAATTTTTTTGAAATTCCTCAAATTTTCAAAAATGGTTCTCTATACATCTTGTAACAGCATCTGCTGACAAAATGTGATGTAGCTTGTTGTCATACTATTTTCTACGCATTATTTCTGCCACATTTGCTCTTAAGAACAATGTTTCAAAGAATGCTTGGTTTCCACTCTTAAATTTTAAATGCCTGATGCACACATCACTTCAGCAGCTGTGGATGCCTGCAGTAAACCTGCACAATATCAAGACAGTTAAATGTTCAGCAGATTCGTGAGGGACCCCAGCTGAGGCAGTTGATTCATGCTAATAAAGGGTGAAACAATTTTATTTTAGGTGTGGCAGTTGGTAGATAGCCCATGGGACAGTGAATGGTCCCATGCTCATGTACATGTAGTCAGTGTTAATGGGACTCAAGTGATTATTAATATTAATAACAATACCAATAAAAAGAGAACATGAAGTTTAAAGGGAGGCAAGTTAGTGAGTTCTGAAAGAAACTGGGGGCTGGAATCTGGGGTAGGGAAGAGCTCTACACATGTGGAAAATTTTCTATTACTAAATAAAACTATTGTTTTAAAATGTTACATGGTTCAGTATCATGTGTAGCTTTGTGGTTTGAATACTTATACTACTCATATAATAAAAATACTTATTGCCACTATTATTAATTGTGTGTGTGTGTGTGTGCGCGCGCGCATGCGCTATGCAGTCTGTGGCAGATCAAAGAACAACATTCAGGAACCAGGGTTCTTCCCTTTCTAGGGATCAGATCATCAGGATTACATAGCAATTGCTTTTGCCTATAGAGCCATCTAGTCTGCCATAGATATTTACATGTTAATGCCTTACCTATGAGACGATGTTCCACCATCAGTTAACAAATACCCTCAAGGTACATTGTAAATTGTATTCATTTGTAGTTATGGCTAATATAAATCTACATCTCAAAGACCTTTCTTGATAATTAATCTGGTTGACCTATTGCCAAATACTATTAAATTATTTTTAATTTATAATATAACTGACAAAATATTCATAAGTATATGCTAAGATATTCTATTTTCAAATGTGGTTGAATTATCAGTATTATCTTTATTTTGCTTTTCAGTAAGTTATGTTTTGTAAGAATTGGTTTAGTTAAAGCTAGGTAATATGACCTATGAATCAAAGTAAATTTTTTTTAATCAAATAAAAACAGCAGTTTCAGTCTCAATCAAATAAATTCATATGCTTCAATTGGGATGATTTGTATAATTTACTATGCATGTAGCAGATGCTGACAACATCTACTGTGTATTAAATATTAACAGACTTTAACCTTTTAAGTTCTTACAAATAAAAATACTCATAAAAGTTTTGATATATTTTCAAAGTCGACTACATCACCTTGCATGTTTCCTAGAGTACCTGAAATCCAGATTTTGGATCACTATCCCCAAATGTCATTCGATCCAATATGAAAAAATATGTATAGGCTAGCCAAAATCATGTTACTTAACCATGACACAGAACATCTCTAAAATGAGGATAAAAATAGCTATATCAGAGCTGGACTGATGACTACATTTAATTAATAATAAGTTAGCATGTGTTGTAAAAACACACAGTACAAGGCATTAAAAAAAGTTTACTAATTTCTGAGAATAGAGTTAATAAAGAATATGTGTGAAAATTACAAGGAAATAGAGACTGAAATGGATACATAAATACTACTTGTTAAATATTACAAGGAAATAAGAGATGAATTGTATAAAACTTTAAAATGTATTAGGGCAAAGAGAGTTAGTTGTTTCCATGACTACATCAGTCACAAAACTTTAAAGCTCCTGAAGCCAAACCCACACTGCTGTGACCACAATTTCTTAACAAAATATAATGTTTTGCAGGCACTTTGTCTTCAATCATTACTAAAGTGTTAGGTGCAGCTATATGAGTGCTACTAAAACTTACTGTTTGTTATCTACAAAAATTATAGCAACTCCATTATTAACAGGAGTAAGCAGTTAACTACACAGACATCCCAAATCATGTCACTGTTTTTATGTGTAGTCTATCATATCTTTGCAGGAGGAGTTAACACTCTCCAGACCTTTTGAAAATGCAGCATCCCATGGCTATTTATATGGCTTGTAGTGTGCCTTTACTCAGACTTCAGATAAGAAATGTTTCCATGGTGGCTTTTACTGCAGTATTTTCAGTATAAAGTAGGAAAATGGTCAACTGATCTGAAATCCATTGCTTATTCTAAAAAATAAAAAATCAAATAAAACATGCTATTAAGTCTACCATCTGTTTTGCTAAAGTTACAAATTTTAATTTTATGAATTATTTTACCTTTGAGATGCATTATAAGCCAGTAATACTATTGATAGTACTTACTTTCAGATAAGAAATCTGAGGTGGGGAAAATCTAGCTTGTGATGTGTAATATTTAGTTATGTGATCATATCTGATAGTTCATGTCTTCCATCTGACTCACAGCGTTTTCATAAGGAAAACGTAGGCAGATCAACATGGAATGTTTAGAAAGAAAAGAGAAGAATAATAAGTGTGATGCATGATGGTATCTGACTGAGAACCTGTAAGATTAGCTTTCATCATTGTCATGATTATTCAGGTGCAGATACTCCATCCTCAGATACATAGGAAGCAGAGTAAATCTGCAAAAACAAATAGTGATGAAAGTCAAACAAACCTGGATTTGACTCAAGCATCCACATGTACTAGTTGTGAATAAAACAAGTTACCATTTTCTTTTAATTTTGGTTTCTTCATAAATGTTTTCAACCACAAACTGTTCTCAACACACAAACTGGTAGTTTATGACAAAAGTCATTAAATTTTATTAAATGATTTATTAAATTTATTAAATGATTATTAAATCCTCCTTCTTCCTGATGCACAAATTCTCAAATTTTCTATATTATGATCGTCTAACTAGTAATGACTTACATCAATACTTTATATGTGTCACACAGCACATATAAAGTAGTTATATGAAAGTTCTTCACAGAACTATTACATTTACATATGAGGTTGTCATCCCAGCATTTGGAAGGTGGAGACAAGACTGAGAGTTCAATGCCAGGGCTTCATAGTGAGTTTACAACTAGCCTGAGTTACATCCCTATCTCAAGAATAAAACAAAGCTAAACCAAAAATTTTAAAACAATCTTTTAACTTAATACTCACTTACACCTGTAAAGTTATTTGCCACTATTTATTTTTATTTTATGGATATGGGTACTTGTCTACGTATGTCTGTGTGCTACTTCCCTGATGACTATGGAGGCCTGAAGAAAGCATCACATCCCCCTGAATCAGAGTTATAAATGGTTATGAGCTGATACATGGGTGCTGGGAACCTAGGCCCTTTGGAAGTACTGCCAGAGCTCCTGACCATGACTCTAATCTCCATAATATTTATAAAAGAATTTAACTTAGAAAACAATTTTTATGAGATCTTCCTAATAAAAAGTTACACTTTCTAGATGGCTAGGAACAGAGCTGGCTAGTCCACAAACCTAGGATAGCACAAGCATGATTGTTAAAAAAAAAAAAAAATACAGAATCTGTGAGAATTCTACAAACTCTAGTAGAGACACCTTCTTCCAAATCAGGACCCATAAATCAACTACTTAATATCTAATAAAACTACTGACACTAGCCAAAAAAATTTAACCTAATGCATGTATCATTTCACATAACTATATAACTATATATATAGAGAGACAGACAGACAGACAGAAAGGAAGGAAGCATGCTTGATAATATATATAGCTATAGATATATAACTATATATAGAGAGAGTCAGACAGACAGAGATGAAGCATGCTTAATAATATATAGCTACACATATACAACTATATATCTATAACTATATATAACTAGTTATATATTATATATAGTTATGTATGTATGTATGTACATATAAAAGTCCTATAGATTCAGTGGGTAAAGGTGTTTTCCACTAAAGCTGATGAAATGGGTTAGATTCCTGAACCCCATGATAGAAGCCAAAGTGATGTCCTCAAACCGAACCTCCACACCTGCACTACAAAGCACATGTCACAATGCACACACTCATGCACACAATAAATAAATAAATAATAAAGTGATACAAAGTTTAAATCCTATGTTTTTTCCAACACAATATTTTTATTATTTGGTAATTTCATGCACCCTGGTCACATCCAAAATAAAGAACAGTATCTGAATATAAAAACTATTTGCATAGTATCCTAGTTTGCTTTCCTTTCCAGAATTGTGGAGAAGGGGTTCTGTAGGGAAAAGTGGCCAGCCAAAGAAACCCACCCTGACTCTGAGACCAGAGCCAGTGAAAAAAACTCACTCTAGCCCAGAACCTACAGCCAGTGAAAGAAACCAAAGAGATGTCCTCAAACCTAACCTCCACACCAGCACTACAAAGCACATGTCACAATGCACACACTCTACAAGCTCAGTGTGAAGGTATGGGAGGAGGTTACAGTCCACACTGAAGAAAGCCAAGGCAAGGAGGACCCTGGAAGCAAGAACTGAAGCAGAAGCCATGAAAGATCACTGCTTAATTGCACTACTCCCCTAAACTTACTCATATAAGTTTCTTTCTTATACATTCCAGAACCATTTGCCCAATGTCATACCTACCACAGTGGGTTGTGTCCTTCTATATCAATCATAAATCAAGAAAATGCCCCACACAGATATGCCCACAGGCCAATCAGATAGAGGCACTTCCTCAATGAAGATTCCTCTTTCCATGTGTTTCTTTTTTTTTGTTTCATATTTAATTATAATTATTTTATAACCATATTAATTATAATTATTTTTTCTAAAATATGAGCAAGTGATAACTTTTTTTTTCTTTTTTTTTTCCTTTATTTTGTATTTATTAAAAAAAAAACACAGTAAAAAGAATTTAAAATGTGGAAGAGTTAACAATAACTATATAGAGGATAAGAATGATAAGCATGGCTTATCAAGGGTAGACATACAAATAAGATTGCTACACCTATATTTTCTTTGTGTTCATCTTTCCCTCTGAATTTTTTT
>PVIH01009827.1:34768-79711 GCA_004025045.1 Sigmodon hispidus | reverse complement strand
AATCAATCTCCCCAAGGACCCAGCAATACCACTTCTGGGTATATACCCTAAAGAGGCACATTCACACTCCAAAGGTATTAGCTCAACTATGTTCATAGCAGCATTATTTGTAATAGCAAGAACCTGGAAACAACCTAGATGTCCCTCAACTGAAGAATGGATTAATAAACTGTGGTACATCTACACAATGGAATACTACTCTGCAGTAAGGAAAAATGATATCCTAAAATTCACAGGCAAATGGATGGATTTGGAGAATATCCTCCTGAGCGAAGTCTCACAAACTCAGAGAGATAAGCAGGGGATATACTCACTAGTGGTCTCTAAACAAACAAACAAGAAAAAAAGTCAAACATGCCCAAGCGGCAAACCACAACCACGGAACAGCTTGGGATCAGAAACACCCTGGACTGACCCTTTGGATCCCACTCCACCTAGAGGAACACCTGACTCACTCTTGAGGGAGGGGGGAAAGAACTGGATTTGGACAGAAGTGGAGACTGATCTAAGCATTACTGGGTCAGTGGGACCATGGGACTGTCTGCTCCCTGCCCAGGGAGGGGATGGGGAGTTGCAGAGAAGAATAATGACCAGATGTGTTGGGAGGGGGAAGAGACCTTGAATAAGGATATACAGGGATGAAAAAAAAATTCAGAGGGAAAGATGAACACAAAAAAAATATAGGTGTAGCAATCTTATTTGTATTTCTTCCCTTGATAAGCCATGCCTATCATTCTTATCCTCTGTATAGTTATTGTTAACTCTTCCACATTTTAAATTCTTTTTACTGTGTTTTTTTTTTTTGATAAATACAAAATAAAGAAGAGAGAGAAAAAAAAGAATACAGAAAGGGTAATTCTTAAAAAATTATTTGGATATTTGATATAGTATGAATGGATCTCTAGCCTTAGCCTTTGTATAGTAGACTGACTTGTGGAAATATTGAGTACAGGTACACCCATCTTTGACTTTCATGATAAAAAATTTTCCATATGAAGTAATTACAAAGAAATAATCAAGTTTTAGGTTTTTAAATATACAGTGCTATTTATTTCCTGATGCACAATGATTCATTTGCACTTGACTATAATTATATGAAATTACCCATTATTTCTCTGTTTCCTTTAGGTCACTGTATATGTCACCCTGTGCTTTTCAGATTTGCAGTTTAAATTATTATATCTAAAAAACTATCTTCATAAAAAAGTCCACTGGAATCTGTGAAACAAAAAGATCTAAAAGAATATGTAGCAGCAAGTATTACTTGAAATATTACTTTCATCTCATAAATTTTTTAATCTTAGTTTTTTAGATATGTCAGGCCATAATTTCCATATTCATCTCTCCCTCAATTATAGCAAACAAACATTCTAAATATATCTTTGAAGTTTTTTCTGAAATAAAACATAATATGATTCCAATTTATTATAATTTTTATTTATATAACTTTACCATACTGAAAGATAAAATTGGATAAATGGAATAATGTGTATATGAATGGTGATATGTTGTATACTTAATAAAAATATCATGAAATATCAGAGGACAGAGCTAGCTCTAGGGCCAAGCCATGAAGATCAGGGTGTGGTGACCCACACCTTTAATCCTAGCATTTGGGAGGCAGAGATCCAGATCATTGTGCCTTTAAGGCCAAACAGAGCCATGCTGTGGGGGCACACCCCTTTAATCTTAGCACTAGAAAAGTTGAACTGGAGATTGTGATATCTGGGTGTAGAAAGAAAGATAAGGCTGGAGAAGGCAGAAGTCCTTCCCTTTGCATACTCACTCTTTTAGGCTAAGGACTCACATTCATTGAGTCTGAGGATTCACTGAGACAGGACCAACCCTTTTTGGCATGTGGAGTTGTGTAGGTAAGAAAGGGCTATGGCTTGTTTCTCTGTCCCTCTGATATTTCAACTTTTTCCCAAATTCTGGCTCCTGGTTTCTATTAAAAAATATCAAGTAGAATATGTGCAATATCTGGTTTCCAACATGAGGCACATACATCCTAATAAATCTGGAGAAAGCTTAAAATACATTTTTAGAACACAGAAACCAAGCCCCAAAACAGCATCCTGTCATTCAAGTTCAAGTGTACTCTGGTACAAAGACTCTGTTGCCTGTAGGGTTAAGTTACAGTAAGTTCAAAGTGGTCAATGTTCAGCTTGAGCTGCACTATGGCTGGTTCCAGTAGCTTAAAGGAGCCTTGGTACAAGCATGAGTTGCATTATGACTTATTTAAGGTTACCGTTCATATAGACAAAAAGAAACAGAGTCAAGCACGGCTTCTTGATAGCAGTGTTTTCTCGGGTGGGCTCTGTTGAGTGTGGACCCTAAAATTCCCCAGAGTTAATGTAGTAAATGTGGTTCCTCCCAGGACCTCTGCTATAAAGCTAGGCTCCCACAGACCGGAGAGCTGGATGGAGCCAGTCACAGTGGCCAAGGTTATAATTCTAGCCATGCAGTTTAGTTGATTAAAGCTGAGGTCAGGAAAGATAGAAATATATGGTAAAGATAGGCTCAGATAAATACTGCTACTAGTAGTAATAATGATAATAATAATAATAAATAATCTCTAAACAGTTTACAGTGTATTTAAAATATATGTCGGCTTGGGAGAGAAAAGAAAAAGAATAGAATATGTACTTAAAATAGAGTAAAAAATAATAAACAACATAAAGATGGAATTGCTCAAAGTGTCCTGAAATTTTTTTTTTTTTTTGAGTGTAGAGTAGAGAATAAGAGCTGATAAAAGACACTGGCTCAGATGATCCAACACCTCTTCTGCAGGTTTCTCTGAGTTCTGAATTCAGAACAGTTTCAAGGCTGAGATAATTCAGCCTCACAGACTTCTACACTAAGGACTTCTCCATAATCCTAATTTTTGGGGGTCATCATAAGATTACAAGACCCCTAATCAGCAGAAAGTAGTGTGAAGAATTATGCCTATATTGCCAAGAAATGAATTATGGATGTCTGTCTGTTTAAAATATTGGTTACAAGTTGTTGTGGATAACGGTCAGGAAAAATAACTATACAAAGGAGATTAGATTTGGGGTTCTTGTTTTAAAAAGGAAAAAAGGAAAATGTAGGATGATGCTCTTGTACACTGTAAAGATGTGTACCTCATATTTTTTTAATAAAAAGCTAATTGGCCATAAGCTAGGCATGGAGCATAGGTGAGGCTACAAAACTAAAAGAATTCTGGGAAGAGGAAAGGGAGAAGAGCAGCACCAGACACAGAGTAAGCAAGGTGAGAATGCTCCATGAAACAAAGGTATCAAGCCACATGACTAAATATAGATATAAATTATGAGTTAATTTAAGAATAAGAGCTAGATAGTAATATGCTTGAACTACTAGCCTAGCAGTTACTATAACATTGAGCCTCCAAGTCAATTATTTGAGAAGTATCTGCTTTATATTTGAGAGTTTTTGTCCAGGACTCAAACTACTGTCTCCACTTATGTATAATATTTTAACTGCTACAGTCTGATGTGATGACATTCATCACATCTAAGGTGAGTCCATAATTTTTAGTTACTATATTAATAACTCTAAGAAATTTAATCCCATAAAATGATAATGGGAATAAATCTTATATTGACATGTTTAAATCAGGCAATGTAATTATAATATATAATTGATGATTGTGAGAATATCTGTGGAATATTCTATGCTGCAATTAGCATTAGTGTATATGCAACATGAATAAATGTTTTTCTAAGAGAAAAGTATTAACCTGATGATATAACTCAGAAGTAGATTTCTTGACTATCAGAAGACTTGTGATTGGAGCCTCAAGACTGCGAAAAAAAACTAATGTAAAAGAGAAGATGGTCATTTTCAAAAGTATGTATATGTGCTCATGCATAGGCATGAGACTGTTTCAGAAGTTAGTATGAGAAACAGCCATGAAATGTAATTATTTTCCTTAATATAGAACATAATTTACAAGACACAGAAGACAGCCTATGCTGGAGAGGATGCGGAACAAGGGGAACACTCCTCCATTGTTGGTGGGAGTGTAAGCTTGTTCAGCCCCTTTGGAATGAAGTATGGTGGTTTCTTAGAAAATTGAGTATCAGTCTCCCCAAGGATTCAGCTATACCACTTCTGAGTGTATATCCTAAAGATGCACAGTCACACTCCAAAGGCATTAGCTCAACTATGTTCATAGCAGCGTTATTTGTAATAGCAAGAACCTGGAAACAACCTAGATGTCCTTCAACTGAAGAATGGATGAACACACTGTGGTATATCTACACAATGGAGCACTATTCAGCAGTAAGAAAAAATGATATCCTAAAATTTGCAGACAAATGCATGGATATGGAGAATATCCTCCTGAGAGAGGTATCACAAACGCAAAAATATAAGCAGGGTATGTACTCACTCATTAGTGGACTCTAAACAAACAAACAAACAAACAAGAATAAAAGCCAAGAATGCCCAAGTTGCAAACCACAACCACTGAACAGCTTGGGATCAGAAACACCCTGGACTGACTCCTTAGATCCCACTCCCCCTAGAGGAACACCTGACTCAGTCTTGAGGTTGTGGGAATAAAACTGGATCTGCCAGGAGTGGAGACTGAACTAAGCAATATTGGGACTGTGGGACCATGGGACTGCCTGCTGTCTCCCCAGGGATGGGATGGGAATTTGTGGAGAAGAAAGAATGACGTGATGTGGTGGGAGGGGGAATGGACCTTGAATAAGGATATAAAAGGATAGAAAGTGTGACTTCTTTGTTCATAATAATAAAATAAAAAATAAAAAATAATAAAAAAGAACATCATTTAGTATGTGAGGGTATAATCTACCTAAAATGATGACTTTTATTTTTTGATTATTATTTATTTATTATTTGATGATTAAAATTACCGAATAAAAACAATAAACTTACATAAGAAAAATATTTGACTCAACATTATTCATATTTTGACTAAATAAAAATGTTAAGAAGTATTAAGTAATAATTTTTTCACAGAAGTCTAAGGTGATGCTCCTTGAATATAAATTCAAGTTTAAAAACACATTTAACTGTTACACAGTTCTGTGTTATTTTTAGACTTAATATGTTATATGAAGGTATTATCTCTTCTTCCATTACTATTTAGATTTACTTTTGTCTCTTTTATATAGGATGGAATATTATGCTCACTATACAGATGAACTGAATGCTGATATAGTAAAACTATTAATGGTTAAATTGTAAAAGAGAGCTTCTACTAATTTTTAATGCTTTTTACAAAAACATCAGAAATTTACTAGGACAATGCATATGTTTTGGATTTTAACATGTTGATTCTTCTACATTGCCATTACCTCTCAGAACATAATAATGAAGAGTACGTCTTGGAAGTATTTAGTTATTATTATTACATATGCTGATCAACTCTTCAATTTTTACTTAAATAAATTATAAAGAAATTGATAATTGAATTGAAATTCATAGACATTACTAAAAACGTTTTTTCTCTTCCTATTCTATCTGTAGTCTGGGTTCAAGAATCAGGTACTAAAGAGAGAGATAAGATAGAGAAACAGAGAGAGGGAGAGAGAAAGAGAAAAATTTTATATTTTGTTATTTGTTTTGTTATATATAAAAGGTTATATGAAAGGTTATACATGATGAGAGATAAATCAAACATTGGTATTATACAATTAACTCTAAAAGTAGAGGACACAGAGTATTTTATTCCCTCTGTATTTACCTTTAATACCTAAAATACCTACTGTATTACTTCTTATTACCTGAGGAATAAACATTTAAATTTATAGCAGTCCTATCATTTTAAAAAATGTTTTATTTTATTTTTATTACCCCTTATATTTTATAAGATTACACCTGTTAGAATTATTAGTATAGCAACTAAAAATGTGTGTGTATTATTTATTACACACATTAATAAAAATGCTTTTTATTAAATGAGAATCCACAATATTAAACAGATTAATATATTTCTTTTAAGAAAACTTATTTAACAATATTCCTGTCCTTCTACCTTCCAGAACATATTTTTGAAACAACAAATTTTCAATGCTCTCCAAGGAAGTATTCTATCATTTACCACTCTGAGTTGTGTGATATCACACTAGTAGTAATAAAGAGTTACTAAATGAAACAGATATTGAACCTGAAAATTTTTGTTGGGGTAAATATAGGGCTGCCTTCTTAAATGTGTAGCACTAAGGATACAGCAAAGTAGTCAGGCTGTGGAACCACATTCAGCCTTGCACATAGTCAATATCTCACAACACTAAGAGATGGGAAGCCTATTGATTTTTAGTTAATAGCACTGCTGAAAGCCTGTGTTAAATTCCCAGCTAGGATTAATACCATCTCTGATAGTGCATAGCACCTTCTTTGGTCTGAAATAGAATTAATTCTCTTCAATAATTACAAGGTAATGAAAATAAACTTGCACATGCCAGCATTCTAAGAGGGAGAGATGATTATGACACAGTGTACAGTGAGATGTTCACAAGCAATGCTGCACTATAGACCTTATTTAACAAGATTTAAAATGTTTTTAAACCTGTGTTATTATTCTGTCAATTGTCTACCATATGCTTAATTTACTTATTCATCCACATTGTTAGCAGAGAATGCTTTGTTTATGAGATCATGTTTTATATGGGGCTATCTTATTGCCTGTTAATAAATTCTCTCTTTGAACAAATAAATTCTGAATCCTTAGCGTACTACATACTATTACTAAAGGTGTTTTTTGAATAAACTGTCACAATAATGTGTTTCTGTATGTTGTCAGCTTGACTGGACTTAGATGAATGTGTCAGTCTAACTCTGGAGACCTATACTAAACACACTAAACATGTGTAGCACCATCTGAATTTACCAGAATACAAAATCAAGAGATAGGGAGGAAGACAACTGAGGATTGGCATTCTCTAACTTTCTTATATGGGAAAGTGAGGAGATAATCACAGCAAAGAGTCTGAATTCCTATATTACCCTTACTCCTTACCATGCACAATATATTCTATTCCTTTAAGCTTTCGGGAAAAAAAAAAAGTTCTATCAAAAAAAAAGTTCTATCTTGACTAAGTTACTTTGACTAGGTATTTGATCACAGAGACAAGAATAGTAATTACTTGGGAGCACATGCTGTACATGTATTATTTTCCCTTTGGAACTAGGATCTACTCACTAACATAGGGACCAGATTTGTATTAGAAAAGTAGAGATTTGTAAAATAGTATATGAATTTGATCAACCTTGTATCACATAATATAAAATATATTCATGTGTATATGTTCTTTCCTTAACATTTATTGGTTTGTTTATTTTACATCCCAGGTGCAATTTTGCTTTCTTCCTCTTTTTCTGTTACTCCCAAGCCTCCCATGCTGCTCCCATCCCCACCCCCCAATCAAGTCCACTTCACTTTCTGTTTCAAGAAGGTCAGATCTCCCATAATTATATCAAGTTGGCACCCAGTATAAGGGTAGGGTCTCATAAAGTCAGTGAAAGCTTCAGAGACAGCCCTTATTCCCTTTGTTTGTCTCAAAAAGGACTAAGTTAAATATCTGTAACACATATGCAGAGGACCTAGGTCTGTCCCATATAGGCTGCCTGGTTGTTGCTTTAGTCTCTGTGAGCCCCCATTAGCCCAGGTAAGTTGATTTTTTGAGATTTCTTGTGGTGCCCTTGACCCTCCTATCTCCTACAATTTTTTCTTTCTCTCTTTCTGTTATCGTCAATGACCATAAGGATGTCCAGGTTCTGGGCTACCAACTGCAGCCATTTTGGAACCTGAGGGCCATGTCAGTAAAGGTCTATTTGACTGGCCTGTGTTGCCATCCAGGGTTATGGTGATGTCTGAGGAAGATATTAAAGTTGTTTTGAATTGCATTTTCTTAACTGCAAGGGATACTGAACACTTTTTTGAGTTATCTGGCTTTTTTTTCTTCCCTTGAGGACTCTCTTTACAGGTCTTAGGACCATATTTTAAATTAATCATTTATTTTTGTTATTACACATTGTTGTTGAGTTCTTTATATATTATATATTCTTGATATTAATATGACATCAAATGTATATCTGCAAAGACTCATATTCTGTAGGCTTCCCGTTTTCCTGGTTAATTGTTTCCTTACCTGTGGCAAAGTATTTGAGTTTCATGAAATCCTACTTCTCAACAGTTGGCCTTAATTCTTGAGCAACTGAAGTCTTACTCAGAAAGTTCTTTCCTGCACTAATATCACAGAAAATAGTGTCTGTGTTTTGTTTTCTTCTTGCAAAAGAGAAACTCCCAGGAATCTCTAGGAATGGCCTAAGACTCCTAGAAATAGTGGCTATATAGCCTGAAATGGCCATCTCCTGTGACCAAATTGTTGTCTAGCCAAATTGTCATCAGAGAGGCATCATCCAGCAACTGATGGAAATAGATGTAGACAACATCCAAACATATGGTGTTTTTAATAGTAGACTACTAGAGAGAATGTTTGAAATAGTTGCTGGCATTTTCTCATAGTAAGAAAATGTGCAGCTTTTTTTTCTACTTGTGGATGATCTAGTAATTGCCTAAGATACCAGCTATGCTGCTAATCTTTTGTTATGCCCAAAGAGTTACAGGTTATCATTAAAGGATATGTTAAACAGGGCAATTATGTTATTGTTTATAAAATGGGAAAACAATTAATTAGTCAACCTTTAATATAATGTAATAAAATTTAAAACTCATGATGGCATTGCATGTAAAATATGTCATTCCTTTCATTATCAATAATATTTTTTATTTTGTTTGACTGTACAATAAAGAAAAGTAGAAATGATTTCATATATATATATGACAGAAATTGAGAGAGAAAGAAAAAAATCCAACCTCATTGATAAGCTGATATCTATTTAAAGATTTGAAGAAGGTGAGGAGTTTAGTCAGCTCCTGAAGAAAAAAAAATAATATGGCTTTTGATATAGTATTTTACATATCAATAAGTATGTTTGTTACAGTAAAAAAAATATTTTAGAAGAAAATATTAAAAGTAAAGAAAAAATCCATACATTTCTATCTCCCTGGAAATTCAATGAACAGGAAACAATAAGAAATGAGGAAAAAGTAGTGTGTGCCTTATCACCAGTGAAAGTTGGAATAGTTATATCAGCAATATTTGATCTAGGATAGTCCAGCCTCTAATCCACCCTAAAAACTCATTGCAAACATATATGGACCAGAATATTATTCAGAGAACTATTGTGGCTGCAAAATCAAAAGGAAGCTTGGTGCTGAGAAATGCCACAGTGAAATGTGCAAAAATGTTCATTTTCTCTGTGATCACATCACTTCTTAGTCAGTACTGCTCAGCTTGGCTCATGGCTGTTCCCTCAGGGAGAGAAAAGAATGGAATGCATGTCTAATTCCAGCTTTTGGGAGTACTGCCAATGTACTGGTGTTTGTCTCCATTCACACAGAGTGAGAAGAAAATCTAAATCCTCTGTATTCCTAGAGCATGCTAAAACAAGGGAATCCAGGGTAGATGAACCTTCAGTAGACAGGCGAGGAAGGCTCAATTTGATCAGGCAAACTCAAAAGCACTACAACAGGAGTAAGAAAAATAATGGAGAGTTCATCAACATTCCAGCTTTTGGAGTGTTTCCCAGAAAACTGGTGTCTATCTCAGCTGATTTAGATACTGACTGATTTAGCTAGTACATTTTGGAATTCTGAGTTTTTCTGAGAACAAGGGATAACAACAACAATAACAAAAAGCCAACTTATACTGTCATACTAAAAAAAACCCTCAGTCCTACAAAAGGGCACCATAGTGAACAAGAGATTATTGTTCTATGTGAAAAATTCTGGGGAACTTCTCTAAATGAGAAATGTCCACAAGCATAGAGAACCTCATCCTACTATAAGGATTTCAAAGCTTCCCAGTGGATAAACAACAATTTTGCCATAATGAAATCCATACAATATGGACTGGGGGAGGTGGCTAGCATTCTTGTTTTATTATGCTTCCTGAAGTTGATGTTCTTGTTTTCCGTTTGTTACAGATTCTCACTGAATAGACCAGGTTGGCCTTGATACACCTTTCTCAGATTCTCAAGTTGAAGGATTGTAGATATATACCTTAGTTAAGTGACTACCCAGTAAAATGTCTAAAATCCAGAATAGAAACAAAACATTCACATGATAAATTTTAAAAGCAGAAAATAATATTCAATAAAAGAATGTATTATTTTAAGTCAACTCCCACAGAAGATGATATGTATAATACTATATTAAATAGAAATTAAATAAACTTTATTAAACTCAATGACCTAAGAGATAATACAAAATACAAAAGAGATAATGCATCTAAATAATATCAGAATTTATAAAAAATTAAAATTGTACCAATTTTATGTAAATGATATCAGACAATGGTCAGTATGAACACAATGGTAGTATCAGAAAGGAGATAAATGCCATCTTTGTAAACTTGTTCAGCCACTCTGGAATGTGGTATGGTGGTTTTTCAGAAAACTGGGAATCCATCTCCCCAAGGATCCAGCAATACCACTTTTAGGCATATACCCTAGAAACACATATTCACACTGAAAAAGCATTAGCTCAACTATATTCATAGCAGCATTATTCATAATAACAAGAACCTGGAAACAACCTTGATGCCCCTCAGCTGAAGAATGGATTAGCAAGTTATGGTACATCTACACTATGGAGTACTACTCAGCAGTAAGAAAAAATGATATTCTAAAATTTGCAGGCAAATGGATGGATATGCAGAATATCCTCTTGAGCGAGGTTATTACAATCTCAGAGAAATAAGAAGGGGATGTACTCACTCATTAGTGGACTTTAAAAAAAAAAATAAAGAGAGAGAGAGAGATGTCATAGTACACAAGAACTCAAGACTAGAATATAGCTAAATGACACAATGGCTCACTTCTGCATTGATGGCCTCTGGCAGGGGTGTGGATGACGAAAGACTTGTTTTCTTTAAGGATCTGGCCACAATGAGTTAGTTTAATTATGCTCCAGTAAGTAAATGAGCAGCATGAATGTGTGTTTTTGTAAATGGGAGATTATAAGAGTAGGCATGAATTTGAGAGGTCTGATAACTGACTTTGATGGGGTCAATGATGTAAAATCACCAAATAAAAAATATATAAATAAAAAAGAAAATAAATGAGATCTTAGAAAAAGCACTGTGATAGCAAGCTAGGCCTTGGGGATGTTTAGTACAAATGCATGTCCTTAGCATGCGTGGGACACTCAGCTTTATCCTAAGACCCTGTGGCCCTGCGCCTGTGATTTCTCAGGAAGAATAATGTGAAAGATAAATATTGAAAACAGCAGAGGAGAGATAGATTGTCTGGGAAATCTAACATTGGGATAATAGGAAGTCTGGAAAGAGACAGAGAAGGGTTAGGGTTACGATTAGTGGGTATGAAACATTGCAATGACAAAGAAACACTTCAGGAAGTAATACAAGAATATTTCCCAGAGCAAAGGGACCAGAACTCCAGGTCAAATGGGTCACCAAGTATTCAGTTCCTGTAGCAAAAAGACATCCTCAACCCTGCAATGCTCAGTCTCAGAAGAACTTGAATAAAGAGATCATTCTAAAAGGCTACATGCAAAGCAAGTCAGAGAAATCCCAAAGGAATATTTTTAGGAAAACATTCTCACTTGGAGACTGTAGAAGGCTTAGCTAAAGAACCAAACCCCCAAATATGACAAATCATTATTTCAAGAAAAATATGCAAATATAAAAGAAATGTAGTCATATTATACTATTGTTTATCTAAAAGTAATATGATCACATGATAAAATAATGAAGACTTTAAGATATTAGCCAGAAATGGTAACAAATCATGTTGTGGAACATGAGGGGGAAATAAGACATATATTATTATCTAACTAATATAGTTAGGAAAACTTCTCACGATTTCTGATGGTATCTCAATGCTCTGTGTAACAAGCTGCCAGCACATGGTGGAGTTGAACGTACAGGGATTCGAGTGGATGAGAGCAGGGTGAATAGATATAAAACAGTGAAAGGAATGGCTGGGGTTTGTCATTCAGTAAATCATTTTAGTGTTTTGTCTAACGTGCAAAGCTACATTTGTGTGTCACTTTGACATTGTATAAAAATAATTTAAAACAAAAAAATCACTTTCTTCACCCATCATCTTTCAGTGAAAAAAAAAAACTCAAAAAAACTATATATCTTGTATGTATAAGAAATTCATTTCATATAATGCTAAGGAATAACCTGCTTTCTCTTAATTTCTTCCTTATATGTATGTAATCACCTAAAAACAGGAGATAGGCAACTCTCTCCAGTCTCCATTTGAAAATCACTAATACCAGCAGAAAAGATTTGAACTTCGCACACTATTCTTTCTGGTTTTTCCTTC
This sequence comes from Sigmodon hispidus, assembly GCA_004025045.1. Classification (NCBI taxonomy): domain Eukaryota; kingdom Metazoa; phylum Chordata; class Mammalia; order Rodentia; family Cricetidae; genus Sigmodon; species Sigmodon hispidus. The sequence goes on along the minus strand of PVIH01009827.1, from coordinate 67,315 downwards.
CTAATACTATCAGATTGAAGGCTTCAGAAAAACATATGGCTTTTAGGAAATCATATATTAATAGCATGATAAAAACATAAATAACCAAAGAGAAGCTCTGTGCTAAACAGTACAATGACAAAATTTCCCTGGAAGAGATTCATCAAGCAGACATATTAGAGGTATAAAAGATTTTATAATATCATTGACAGATATAAAAACAAGCAAACAAAAATGAGGATAGTTAGTAAGTTTAAGGACATTATAGAACACCACCAAGCCAGTCAATGACAGGGATTATAGAAACTGAGTAGAATAGACACAAAGCAAATCTGAACATAAAAATTATCAAATATTCCTAACTAAGTAAACAAACTTAAAAAATTATTAGCCACTTATTTTACTCTGAAAATTAACATCAAATTGTAATACCTAATAATAATACTAAAACCAAAATATATTATAATTAGATGTTAATTTTCAGAGTAAAATAATCTTAAAATTTGTAAGACCAAAGGTTACTTTGCATGTACAGGGGAGCCTATAAGGGATTATACGCACATTTAAAATGCAAACTTCAAGATCCAGAATTAACTATAATCATTAATCCAAACAACAAATTAAAAACAATAACAGATAAACAATGCCATACAAAGAATTGTTTTGCAAAGATGTCCTTAATGTTAAGTTAAAGGGAATAATGCCTTGTTAGATAAACAGTTTGAAGTGCTGTCTCTACTAGCTCTGATTTACCTGATATGCTAAATGGAGTCCTGCAGGTTCAAATAAAAAAGCCTTGAAAAAGACCAATAAGACAAATGAAAGTAGAAAACACTTTTGTAACACCAAACACAAAACATATCAATATTGTAATGATGGAATGTAAGTCATCTTCAATTCAGTAAAAAGAATTTAAAGGACAACAGTATACAACCAAGTCAATTATAAAATTATGTTGTCAAACATATAAAATATATTTTCATAGTTGTAGTATAACATAGTGAATGACCTAAAAAGTTAGAGTTACATCAAGTTAATCAAGCTATGTTACTACACTACAAAGAATTTTCTAGAAAAAAATTTATATATAGCCCCATGATAAAATATTTATAGAAAATACATTCAAGTATGTAGAAATGGGATAAGAGAAAGTCAGTACATATGATGTGAATGCATCTAGAGAGAAAAAGAGAAACAAAATTTTTCCATGACAGTGAAATTGCTATTGGAAGTTCAACAGTCTTTGATAAATGAAATTAAATACAAATAGATTGTATTTCCCTTAAAATAACACAGAGTAAATGGAACAAACCAAAGTCTTCATGAATGCTGCATGGAATAGACTATTTTTTTTATTTAAACAGGGTTTTTCCCCATGTGTCTTCATGCTCAACCTCCCTTCCTTCCTCCCAATCCCTCTCAGTCCTCCCTCAGCCTCCCCTCAATCCATCCCCCATCCTTTACCCAAGGAGGGCAAGGAGTCCCAAGGTAGATCAGTTCAGTCTGGAGTATCCATTTGAGGTATGTCCAGAACCCCCATCCCAATATTTGGGCTAGGTTAGGTGTTCCTCTGTAGGGAATGGGCTCCAAGATGCCAATTTATGCTCAGGACATAGTCTGATTCTACTTAATGAGGTTCCACATATTGCCCATGCCAACTGACAGTTATCTATTTAACTTTGGAGAGGTTTAATTCCTTTTCCAGAAGAGTCTTCAGTGGCTTTTTTTGGTTCAGTGAGTTCCCCAAAGCTTCAGCCAGTCATCTCAGTGGACTCCTCCTCATAATCTCTATCCCTTTGCCAATAAAGAAAAAATACACAAAGAAAGTGAATAAATGAGAAGATATTCTTTGAAAACAGTAAAGGGGGCTGGAGAGATGGCTCAGCGGTTAAGAGCACCGTCTGCTCTTCCAGAGGACCCGGGTTCGATTCCCAGCACCCACATGGCAGCTAACAACTGTCTGTAGTTCCAGTTTCAGGCTAACACCAAGGCAAATAAATAAATAAAGTTAAAAAAAAAAGAAAACAGTAAAGAAGAACAATAGTTATAGGAGACAAAATGCCTAAATAAAAGTTATCAAAAGAAAAGAAGATAATGATAAGTCAATACACTGGAATAAATCAACAATTGTGCAGACACAAGCAACAATATTTTACTGAATATGTACACCTAATATCAACAGAATAGAAAGAAACAGAGAACAAAATTATAAAGGTGAGATGCTTCAACATCCCTATTTCAATACTGCCATTAAGTAAATGGATGATGCAGCACATACTGATTGTTCTAGCTGACAGAGTATCCCACTGCACATTAAAATGTTCCTGTTTCTCAAGAGTGCATAGAGTTATCCAATGTTAAGTCATAAATTAGCCTACAACATCAAAATAAATTTGATCAAATTCATAAAGATTGCAACACAATGATGCATTCCCTAGAACTCAATACAGTAAAAATAGGGCTTAATGGCAAAAGACAAATAGTATAATTCACAAATGTGGAAAATATGCATATAATTTGTTAAATATTATATAAATTAAAATTAAATAAGAATGTAGAGGATTTCCTGAAAGAAATGAAATAATATAGTATAACAAAACTAGAGATGAAGCAAATGTGCTACTAATCAATAGCAAAGTTTACTGCATTAAATAGTCATATGATGAAAATGGAAGCAGGAAAGGTAGCATTCCTCAGGACATAGCATATAAATTGGTTAGGCAATATCAAATTCTTAACCCTGAAAACAAACATTCAATAACATTATATGAATATATGTGTATATACATACATGTGTTTAGTAACAATTAATGAAAATAGAGGTCTGTCATCAATTTGAAAGAGATCAAGGAGCTGTATGTGGGAGCATTTGAAGGGAGTATATGGAATGGAGAAATGTTGCAATTATAATCTCAGAAAAAAAAATTCCTGACATAAACAATGTAATACAAACAATACATTTCCTAAAGTTATAATACTTCCCAAGTATAAAACATAAAGAAAAATAAAATGTAAGCACACTTTTATCTACATATGACAAAAACCTTAATTTACGGTAAATTTTTTCAAGAAAATAATTTCAAAAAGGTACTACTGAATTTTAAAATTTCACTTAACCAAATAAGAATGATAAAATGATTGAATAAATATTTCTACAAACAAGAAATATTTAATATTTAAGATACATAAATTATCAACAAGCATATAAAAATATATTCACCATCACTACCAGAAAAGATTAATAAAAAGATAAAGAAATATAATCTCACACCTGTCATAACGATGTCATTCAGAACTCATGTCCAATGTATAAACACAGAAACAAATTGGTAAAAATATAAAAACTGATATCTTGAAGCATTGAGTTATAAAATTTCAAGGTAAAGACATTGCTATGGAAACAACAATAGAATCTCACAAAAAATGTTTAACTCCATGATTGGAACAGCTAATCTTTTTGTACACCCAAAATAAATAAAAATAGAATTGTAAAAAAATATTTGCCTATATAGCATCATTTCAATATTCACAATAGCAAACCAAAAAACGAATCACTAGGTATAGCTTAAGAAATGTAGCATATACATACAATTACATATTTACATTTAATCTGAGAAAATTTAACATATGCTATAATATGGATAAACATGACAGTATTTTAAAAGATTTATTTTTAATTTTAAAAAGGGATTTTTTTCCATGTATCCCCTTGTTTGCCTTCCCTTCTACTCTTCCTATTCTTTTCAGTCCTCCCTCAGCCTCTTCCCACTCCATCCCCTGATCCCTTCTCCAAGACAGGCAAGAATTCCAAGGTGTGCCACTTCAGGCTGGCATTTCCAGTTAAGGTAGGTTCTCGTCCCAATATTAGGACTGGGTTAGGTGTTCCTCTGTAGGCTCCAAGGCTCACAGGAACATAGTCTGATCCTCCTCCCTGAGGCTCCACATACTGCCCATGCCAATTGACAGTCATCTACCTTTAGAGGGACTAGTTTCCCCTCCTGATAGTTCCCTAGTGGCTGCTTTTGATTAAGTGAACTCCCCAGAGCTCCACTCAACCATCTCTGTGGGACTTCTCCTCATAATCCCTACCCCTTTGCTCACATAGATTTTCCTCCCTCTCTCTTTATCCAGGCTAGAATCTCGACCTGGTGCTTAGCCATGGATACCTGCTTCTGCCTCTATTCATTGCTGGTTCTATAATGATCTGATTATCGGGGACATCCTGTCTAGGCACCCACTCCACCCTGTGTAGGAGTCCAGCCAAGGACATCCTGTGAGTTCCTGGAGGAAAGTTTCCCTAGCACCCCGCCTCTTTCCAATTCTTCATTGGGTTCCTCTATCAAGATCTCCATCTCTTTCTTCTCCCTCTTTGTTTCTCTTCTCAATCAACCATCTCCCTCTCTCTTGATAGATTCTCATGCCTCCTTGGTTGCCACCCATTATGATCCCAATTTGCTAAGGAGATCTTCTCTATTTTCTCCTTTCATAGGGGTCCCTAGATGTCTCACTTAAGTTCCTTCTGATCCTAAGCTGTTCAGGGATTGTGTTTTGCAGCTTGGGTATTCTTTGCTTTTTGTCTAAAATCCACTTATAAGTTAGTACATCCCATGTCTATCTTTCTGGGCCTTTGATACCTCACTCAGGAGGATATTCTCTAAATCCATTCATTTGCCTACAAATTTTAGGATGTCATTTTGTGTTTTTAAATGACTACCCCACTGAGTAGTAAGTACTCCATTGTGTAAATGTACCTCAGTTTGTTAATGCATTCTAAAGCTGAGGGGCATCTAGATTATTTTAAGGTTCTTTAAGGTTCTTGCTATTATGAATAATGCTTCTATGAACATAGTTGACCATTAGCTCAACTTTAGGTTAAGAATGTACATCCTTTGGGTATAAGCCCAATAGTGGTATTGCTGGATCCTTGGGGAGATTGATTCTCAGTTTTCTGAGAAACAGCCATACTGCTTTCCAAAGTAGCTGAACAAGCTTACACTACCACCAGCGATGGAGGAGTGTTTCCCTTGCTTTGCATCCTTTCCAGCATAGGTTGTCATGTGTATTTTTGAGATTTAGCCATACTGACTAGTGTAAGATGATATCTCAAAGTTATTTTGATTTGAATTTCTCTGATGGCTAATGATGTGGAATGATTTTTTTTTTAAGTTCTTTCCAGTCATTTATAATCTTCTGTTGAGAATTCCCTTTTTAGCTCTGAACCTCGTTTTTAAATTGAGTTTTTGGGTTTGGGGGCTATAGTTTCTTGAGTTCTCTATGTAATTTCAAATCAGTCTTCTGTCAGATGGAGGGTTGCTGAAGGTCATTTACCATTCTGTGGGATGTCATTTTGTCTTATTGACTGTGACCTTAGCCTTAGAGAATGTTCTCCATTTTAAGAGGTTCTATTTATTGATTGTTGTCTTGCTACTGGTGTAAAATTTAGGAAGTGGTCTCTTGTGCCAATGCATTGAAGTGTATTTCCCACTTTCTTTTCTATCAAGTTCAGTGTAGCTGAGTTTATGTTGGGGTCTTTGATTCCCTTAGTTTTCACTTTTGTGAAGAGTGATAAATATGAATCTATTTGCATTCTTCTATATACTACATTCCAGTCATACTAATACCATTTATTGAAGATACTATCTTTTTTTCCATTGAATATTTTTGACCTCTTTGTCAAAAATCAGGTATTCATATGTATTTGGATTAAGAACAGGATCTTCAATTCAATTTCATTGATTCACAATTCTATTTTTATGCCAGTACCAGGCTGTTTTATTGCAGTAGCTCTATAGTATACCTTGAAGTCAGAAGAAGATGCCTCTTAAAGATCTTTTATATACTGGGTTTGTTTTGGTAATCCTGGATTTCCTGTTATTCCATAATAAGCTAAGTACTCAACATGACATTATTATGTCAAATAAGGTTTCTCAGTTCCAAATGAAAATAATGCATTCTTTTGCTTATATAATAATTTAAACTAATCAAACATATTGGAAACAGTGGATTGTTGCTTTTTGTCATTGAAGTAAGAGGATTTACTCTGCGTATCCCTTCTTTCAGTTACTCAGTATGTAAAAGGTATAGATATTTGTTGTTTAATAATATTAATATGATAAAATACATGGCAATACTCACTTAAAAAAGCGAAAAGGAGGAAATAATCTGCTGGAATTTTAAAATAAGTATAAATATGTAATATGTTCTACGATGCAATTGTGTATATGGCATTATTTGATTAGGCAGAATATAAATTCTTTATTTTGTTTGTGAATTATTTGTTTGTTTGAACAATATATTTTTCTAAGTTCTTTGAGAATTTTGTTCAAATTATTTCAATATTATTATGCTTACCTACCATGTTTCTCTGGATCTACCCACTTTTGTATACATTCAGTTCTGGATAGTATTTGATTATGAAACCATGAGGTCCAATTTGTTTTGCTCATATACTTTTGAGTGTACGGATTTCCACAGGAGCATTTGGTCATACCAGATGCCATAACCTTAGATACAGTTCTAAAAATATTATCAGTTTCCTTCTGCTCTCCATGTCTTCTACCACTCACCATATTGGTATTTGGTCTGGCTTTAGCCTTTTTAGGTCTTAGGCATGACTTAACAACCACTGTGTCTTCACATATGTGGCAGCTCTTCTGTGTCTATATGACAGTGTTTCCTCATCATCATCTACCACCTTTGAATGTTTAATTTTGTCCTTCACCTATGCCGTGGGAGTATAGAGTGTTGCATAGATGTCCCATTTAGGACAGAGTCTTATTCTTTTTACCTTGACCTGCTGCAAGTCTCTCTGTTTTTCCAACTGTAAAACTAATCATATTTGATGCACTTGAGAGATTAATTAATCTGTAAACATTATTGTGTCATCAGTATTGAGTTTAATATCATATACATTTAGCAGAATAAAATTTGTATGTTCCTCACTAGGACCTTTGACTTATTTAGAAAAATATTAGTTCTGATACAAATTCCAAATATGCATTTCATCTTGTGGATCAGTCTTAAATATAAAAAGTAGAGGCTTACTCCAACAAAATTTATAGGCCTATTATATACCAAAAGGAATATCTTACCAGAACACTTGTTAGTATAGATTGCAAGGGTTCCAGGTTGGCAAGATTGGGGAATACTTTTACTTTAAGTTAGCATACATAGCACCTTATAGCACTATAAAAGCTGGACCAAAGGGATGAAGATTTTTGGTGAGTACCAGCTTGTTATCCTCATGTTCTATGAATGAATTATGTGCTTTATTCAGAAATAGAATCTTACTGTCATGTTCTGGAAGGATAACTGGGTTTCTCTGTGGATTTTTCTAAAGGTCTTTATTGTTCTATTACCATGAACTTTTTCCTCTGCCAGTCCTTTTCTTTTTTCCCTTTTTCTTTTCTTTTTTTTTTACTTTTTTCTTTTTTTAATTATTATTTTATTATTATGAACAAAGAAGTAACACTTTCTATCCTTGCATATCCTTATTCAAGGTCCCTTCCTCCTCCTGCCACAACAGGTAATTCTTTCTTCTCCACAACTCCCCATCCCCTCCCTGGGCAGGCAGCAGACAGTCCCATCGTCCCAATGACCCAGTATTGCTTAGTTCAGTCTCCACTCCTCGCAGATCCTGTTTCTTCCCCACTTCTTCAAGAGTGAGTCAGGTGTTCCTCTAGGGGGAGTGGGATCCGAGGAGTCAGTCCAAGGTGTTACTGTTTCCACGCTGTTCAGTGGTTGTATTCTGCAGCTTGGGCATGCTTGGCTTTTTTCTTGTTTGTTTGTTTAGAGACCACTAATGAATGAGTACATACCCTACTTATCTTTCTGAGTTTGTGACACCTCGTTCAGGAGGATGTTCTCCAAGTCCATCCATTTGCCTGAAAATTTTGGGGTATCATTTTTTCTTACCGCTGAGTAGTATTCCATTGTGTAGATGTACCACAGTTTTTTAATCCATTCTTCAGTTGAGGGACATCTAGATTGTTTCCAGGTTCATGCTATTACAAATAATGCTGCTATGAACATAGTTGAGCTAATGCCTTTGGAGTATGACTGTGCTTCTTTAGGGTATACACCCAGAAGTGGTATTGCTGGGTCCTTGGGGAGATTGATTCTCAATTTTCTGAGAAACCGCCATACTGCTTTCCAAAGTGGCTGAACAAGCTTACACTCCCACCAACAATGGAGAAGTGTTCCCCTTGCTCCACATTCTCTCCAGCCTATGCTGTCCTCTGTGTCTTTTACCTTAGTCAATTTGACAGGTGTCAGGTAGTATCACAAAGTTGTTTTGATTGCATTTCTCTGATGGCTAAAGATGATGAGCACTTTTTCAGGTGCCTTTCAGCCATTCTTAATTCTTCTGCTGAGAATTCCCTTTTTAGATCTGAACCCCATGTTTTGATTAGGTTATTCAAGGTTTTGGGCTCTAGATTCTTGAGTTCTTTATATATCTTAGAGATCAGTCCTCTATTACTTATAAGGTTCGTGAAAATCTTTTCCCATTCTGTAGGCTGTCGTTTTGTCCTATTGACAGTGTCCTTGGCTTTACAGAAGCTTCTTAGCTTCAAGAGATCCCACTTATTGATTGTTGCTTGTAGTGTCTGAGCCACTGGTGATATATTTAGGAAGTGGTCACCTGTGCCAATTCATAGAAGTGTATTTCCCACTTTCTTTTCTATCACGTTTAAAGTGGCTGGGTTTATGTTGAGGTCTTTGATCCACTTGGATTTGAGCTTTGTGCAGGGTGACAGGCTTGGATCTATTTGCATTTTTCTACACACTTCCATCCAGCAATGCCAACACCATTTGTTAAATATACTATCTTTTTTCCATTGAATATTTTGGGCCTATTTGTCAAAGATAAGGTGTTCATAGGTTTTTGGGTTAATGTCTGGATCCTCAATTCTATTCCATTCATCCACAAGTCTTTTTGCCAGTACCAGGCTGTTTTTATTACTTAGCTCTGTAGTATAACTTGAAGTCAGGGATGGTGAAACCTCCTGAGGTTCTTTTGTTGAGTAAAATTGTTTTGGCAATCCTGGCTTTCCTGTTATTCCAAATGAAATTGTGTATTTTTCTTTTAAGGTCCAAAAAATATTGTGTTGGGATTTTGATGGGCAGTGCATTCAATCTGTAGATTGCCTTTGGTAGAATTGCCATTTTTCCTATGTTGATCCTACCTATCCAGGAACATAGGAGAGCTTTCCATTTTCTGATATCCTCTTCAGTTTCTTTTTCAGTGAATTAAAATCTTTGTCAAATAGGTCTGTTACTTTTTGGGTTATAGCTACTCCAAGGTATTTAATAGTATTTACAGCTATTATGAAGGGTAATGTTTCCCTTATTTCTTTTTCAGCTCTTCTATCTATAATGTATAGAAGGGCTACTGATTTCTTTGAGTTAATCTTGCATCCTGCTACTTTGCTGAAGGTGTTTTTTAGCCATAGAAGTTCCTTGGAAGAATTTTGTGGGTCACTTATGTATACAATCATATCATCTGCAAATAGAGATAGCTTCATTTTTTCTTTTCCAATTTGTATGCCCTTAATCTCTTTTCATTCCCTTATTGCTTTAGCTAAAACTTTGAGAATTATATTCAATAGATAATGGGAGAGTGGACATCCTTGTCTAGTTCCTGATTTTAGTGGGATTGTTTTGAGTTTTTCTCCATTAAGTTTGATACTGGCTGTCGGCTTCTTTTAAATTGCCTTTATTATATTTGGGTATTCTCCTTGTATTCCTGATCTCTACAGGGTTTTAATCATAAAGGAGTGTTGGATTTTGTCAAAGGCTTTTTCAGCATCTAAGGATATGGTCATGTGTTTTTTTTTCCTTTAGTTTGTTTATATGATGGATAACATTTACAGTTTTTCATATGTTAAACCAGCTCTGCATTTCTGGGATGAAGCCTACTTGGTCGTGGTGGATGGTATATTTTATACATTGTTGTATACGGTTTTGTTGAGAATTTTTGCATCAATATTCATGAGGGAAATTGGTCTGTAATTCTTCTTTGTTGTGTCTTTAAGTGTCTTGGGTATTAGGGTAATTGTGGCCTCATAAAACGAATTTGGCCTCAATTAAAAAAAAAAAGTAGCCCCAAATAAGCAGCTCTGAGAAAGAAAATATAACTTAAGATATTTGAAAAAACAAGGTGAATACAGGTTCAAAAATAATTAAAATACATTTTCCTAAGGCTACCTGGGATTAGGCTTTAAAGAATTCTACCATTTCAAGTATACCGCTAGTTACTAGGTATCAATTTACAAATAATTGACGTTCACGGTTTTTGTTCCTTTACCTTTAGACTTTGAGGGTGGTGATGGGGAGGGGAGAGACCAGAAGACAAGGTTCAAATAATCCCATACAAATATCACATTTTTCAAATGAAAGAACTCCAAACTGTACTAGAAGTTCCAATCACTAGGACACTTTCCATTGAAACTATTTAAGTACAAATACATGGCACTGAGTTTCAAGGCCTAATATAGGCCTGACAACCAAGTCCTTGTTTTCTGGAAGAAAGGTCTCAAGTCTCAATTTCATATAGCAATGCTTCAAAGATCATTTTAACAAAGTTTTAATTTCCTTTATGTTTTTGTTTTTAACTTCTAATCTTAACAACTACAACTAAAACTTAGTTCAATTCCCTAAAGGCATTGTTTTTCTTTGCTATATGAAAGAATGCACAAAGACCTTTTCCTCAAAACCAGTTAGTTCTCATCCTCCACTGTGCTGAGACTTCACAACTGTGGCTGCATGCCTTTTTCTAGTCTTCCAAGAAGGGTCATTTTACTTTTTTAGAGTTACTTTTAAAGTCAGGAGGTCATCAGCTTGGACTACTTTGCATGTAAATGCTAATGCAAAATAAAGCCCACGTTGACCTCTCAACTCTGAATTTTGACAAGGAAAGAACACTTTGCCTGTTAGTATCCTGTTATTGTGGACTGATGCTGAAGAAACTTTTTTATTTTTTATTTTTTATTTTTTTTTTTTTGCAAAAAAATCAAGGTATAATCTAGGGTTTCCTAGTTAACCTCAAGAGATAAAGTGAGCTGATAGTCTTAGTTCAGTGATGATCTGAATTGTAGATTTACAGTCTACATGTACAGCTGACTAAGTGAGATAGGGTCGACAGTTCTACACACATCCCCTAGGCTCCCCATTAGTTACTGAACTCTAAAACTGGTATTTGTGACATTACAACAATGTTTTGTGCCAATTTTATAAACCTTTACAGTGCAATATGTATAACTTTTCTGAGGCAAACCAAAGGTATATTTCTCAAGGTTCTGCTGTCTTCAGCAGCATTTGATGGAGGATCTTTTATACATTTTTAATAGATAGAAATAAACCAGATTGCAGTTTTGTTTTTCTTTCTTTTTTTATTATAAACCATGTACCAAGTTTCTGGTCAAGATTGTGTAGGATAAGTTAAACATAATTGCATTCTATTAACCACCATGAGTGTATTTCTTATGCATATAGTTACATTGAAATAAAGTTCTGAAAAGCACAAAAAAAAAGAATTTGGCAATATTCCTTCAGTTTCTACTGTGTGAAAAAGTTTGAGGAGTAACGGTAGTAACTCTTCTTTGAATGTCTGGTAGAATTCGTCACTAAAACCATCTGGACCAGGGCTTTTATTTTTGGAGATATTTCTAATGACAGCTTCAATATCCTTAAGGGCTATAGGCCTGTTTAGGTAATTAATCTGATCTTCATTTAATTTTGGTAGATGGTACCTGTGCAGAAAGCTGTCCATTTCTTCTAGGTTTTCCATTTTTGTGGAATACAGATTTTCAAAGTATGATCTGATAATTCTCTGTATTTCCTGGGGGTCTGTTGCTGTGCCCCCCTTTTCATTTCTCATTTTGTTGATTTGAACACTCTCGCTCTGTTTTTTGATTAGTTTGGCTAAGGGCTTATCTATCTTGTTAACTTTCTCAAAGAACCAAATCTTAGATTCATTGATTCTTTGTATTGTTCCTTTGTTTCAATTGTATTGATTTCAGCTCTAAGTTTGATTATTTCCTGCCGTCTACTCCTTCTAGGTGAGTTCGCTTCTAATTGTTCTAATTTCAGCTGAGCTGTTAGGTCTCTAGTGTGGGATTTCTCTACTTTTTTCATGTAGGCATATAGCGCTATGAATTTTCCTCTTAAGACTGCTTTCATTGTGTCCCACAAGTTTGGATATGTTGTGGATTCATTTTCATCAAATTCTAGGAAGACTTTGATTTCTTTCTTAATTTCCTCCTTGACCCAGAGATGGTTCTGCTGAGTGATGTTTAGTTTCCATGAGTTGGTAGGATTTCTTTGATTTTTGATGTTGTTGAACTCTAACTTTAGGCCCTGGTGGTCTGATAAGTTACAAGGGATTATACAGACACTGAAACAGGAAGGCTACTCTAGACTACAGTACCAACCTAAACAATCAATCACCATATAATGGAGTAAACAAGATATTTCATTACAAAGTCAGACTTAATACCTATCTACAAATCTGGCCCTTCAGAAAGCATTAGAGGGAGAACTCCAACTTAAGGATCCCATATACACCCATGAAACCACCAACAATCAATAACCCCACAAAAGATAACTCAGAGAAAAGAAATAAATAAAACCGACCACCAAAAATGACAGGAAATATCAATCAGTGGTCACTAATATCCGTTAATATCAATAGACTCAAGTTACCTATAAAAAGACACACTAGCAAGATGGATACATAAACAGAAGCCATCCTTCTGCTGCATACAAGAAACATACCTCAACCACAAAGACAGACACATGCTCAGAGTAAAGGGTTGGGAAAAGGTTTTCCAATCAAATGGTCCTAAGATAAAAGCTGCTGTTGCCATTCTGATATCTAACAAAGTAGACTTTAAACTAAAATAAATTAAAAGAGACCAAGATGGACATTACATATTCATCTCAGGAAAAACATATTAAGATGAGATTTCAATCCTGAATATTTATGCCACAAATATAAGGGCACTTCTCTATGTAAAAGAAACACGACTAAAGCACAAATCCCACATCAACTCTCATAATAGTGGGAGACTTCAATACCCAACTTTCACTCTTGTATAGGTAAACCAGACAGAATCTCAACAGAGAAATAAGGAGTCTAACCGAAGTTATGATGCAAATGGATTTAATAGATATTTACAGAAGCTGCCACCCAAATGCAAAGGAATATACATATTTTTCAGCACCACATGGAACTTTCTCTAAAATTGACCATATTGGTCATAAAGCAACTATCAATAGATACAAAAAAGTAGAAATAATTCCTTGTATCATATCAGACCACGATGGCCTAAAGTTAGAGTTCAACAACATCAAAAATCCCAGAATGCCTACCATTTCATGGAAACTAAACATCAATCAACTGAACCACATGTGGGTCAAAAAATAAATTAAGAAAGAAATAAAAGATTTCTTAGAATTTAAAGAAAATGAATCCACAACATACCAAAACTTGTGGGACACAATGAAGGCAATCTTGAGAGGAAATTTCATAGTCTATGTAACTGTATGAAAAATCTAGAGGAATCCCACACTAGAGAACTAATAGCTCAGCTGAAAACCTTAGAACATTTAGAAGCAAACTCACCTAGAAGGAGTAGACAGCAGAAAATAATCAAAGTTAGAGCTGAAATCAATACAATTGAAACAAAAAGAACAATACAAAGAATCAATGAATGAAAGAGTTAGTTCTTTGAGAAAGTCAACAAGATAGATAAACCCTTATCCAAACTAAACAAAAAGCAGAAAGAGAGTATCCAAATCAACAAAATCAGAAATGAAAAGGGGGACATAACAACTGACCACCCTAAACTCCACAGAATTATCAGGTCATACTTTTAAAGTCTATACTCCACAAAAATGCAACACCTAGAAGAAATGGACAGCTTTCTGGACAGGTAACACTTACCAAACTTAAATGAAGATCAGATGAAATACCTAAACAGACCTATAACCCTAAAGGAAATTGAAGCTGTCATTAAAATCCTCCCAAGCAAAAAAAGCTCATGTCCAGATGGTTTCAGTGCATTTTTCTACCAGACATTCAAAGATGAGCTGTTACAAATACTCTTCAAAATGTTGCACACAGTAGATATTGAGGGAATATTGTCAAACTCTTTTTATGAGGCCACAATTACCCTAATACCCAAGCAACTCAAAGATACAATAAAGAAGGAGAATAATAGAACCATTTCCCTTATGAATATTGATGCTAAAATTCTCAACAAAATTTTGGAAAACCATATACAACAACACATAAAAAAAATCTATCATGATAGGTAGGTTTCATCCCAGAAATGCAGGGATGGTTAAACATACAAATAACTGTAGATGTCATCCATCACATAAACAAACTGAAGGAAAAAAAACACATCATCATATCCTCTGATGCTGACAAGGCCTTTGACAAAACAAACACTCATTTATTATAAAAGTCCTGGAGAATTCAGGAATACAGGGATAATATTTAAATATAATAAAGGCAATTTACAAGAAGCCACAGCCAATATCAAAGTTAATGGAGAAATACTCAAAGCAATTACACTAAAATCAGAAAGTAGACAAATCTCCTATTATTTATTCAATATAGTTCTCGAAGTTTTAAATAAAGCAATAAGAGAACAAAAGAAGACTAAGGGGATACAAACAAGAAGAGAAGAAATGAACCACTCTCTATTTGTAGATGATATGATTATATACAGAAGTAATTCACAAAATTCTACCAGGGAGCTTCTACAGCTGATAAACACCTTCAGCTATGTACCAGGATACAAAATAAACTCAAAGAAATCTTTAGCCCTCCTATACACTAAAGATAAAAGGACTGAAAAAAAAATAAAGGAAACATTACCCTTTATAATAGCTGTAAATAGTATTAAATACCTTGGAGTAACTAAACCAAAACAGTAACAGATCTATTTGACAAAAACTTTAAATAACTGAAGAAAGAAATTGAAGAGGATATCAGAAAATGGAAAGATCTTCCATGTTCTGGATAAGTAGGATCAACATAGTAAAAATGGCAATTCTACGAAAAGCAATCTACAGACTCAATGCACTTCTCATAAAAATCCCAACACGATTTTTACAGAACTTGAAAGAATAAAGCTCAATTTCATTTGGAATAACAGGAAAACCAGGAGTGCCAAAACAATTTTACTCAACTAAAGAACCTCAGGAGGCATCACAATCCCTGAGTTCAAGTCATTCTATAGAGCTACAGTAATAAAAACAGCCTGGTACTGACATAAAAACCGACTTGTGAATCAATGGAATCAAATGGAAGATCCCGGCATTAAACCAAAATCCTATGAACACCTGAGGCCTAAAATATTCAGTGGAAAAAGATAGTATATTTAACAAACAGTTTTGTAACATTTAATTAGTGCCTTGATCACATAGCTTATTATGACTGAGTATATTTTTACATGCTCTTGGTTAAACTTCTCAGTTCAAATGTATAGATATTTATCCATTTATTTAACTTTCATGAGTAAAGGTTTAAAAATGTATTAAGACCCTTTGTATTTCAGTAGTATTGGTTTTGCTGGGCTTTCATTTATTTTCAAAATTTACAAAACGTATTAGTAACACTACTTAGGAAGCCAAAGTTGAAGAATTACTTGAACTTAGGAATTAAATATTAACCTGGTTAAAATGAATCAAGACAAACATACCATATAATATATTTGTAACATTTATATTTATATATTTGGATTTATAGTTGTTTTGCTCTATACTTAATGACTTATTGAGGAATTAACTACCCAAGTAGAGATACCATCTGCTCATATTCTTATTGTCAGATACTTCAAGTGGCTACTAATAGGTTAAGAAAAAACAGAAAATAACAAAAATAAAATCAAATATAAAGCTAAACTTTATACACATTAATAAGAACAATTTTGAAAAGATTTCCAAAATTGCTCATCCAAAAAAATACTAAATGAATTCAGGTAAATTTTTTGTAATGATTATGGAGACCACAGGATCTATCCAAAGTAGAGGTAATCATATTGGTGGCTATAAGTCTTGTTAAATTATAGATAACATCTACAGGGAGGCCCAGAATATTTTGCTAGCTAAAAAAGTATAGTCTTTAAAGGGAAAATATCTCAACAAAAGTATATCTGTTAGCAGAAGAAAAATTGTAGCCTCTTTCCACATAATCTTTGTGTTTTAAGTATCATACCAAATTTGATATACTTGACTATCATAAGGTAATAATCATATATTAGTTTTAATTCTTTTAATTTTAATTTTCCTTTTCTGGTACAACTTTCTGTACTAAATAAGCAGTGGACCACATTAAGCTCTGTCTGCCTTAACAATGTATCTCTTAGGCCAATGTGTAAATGTATTTCCTCATAACTAGATATCTGTTTTGGCAGGAATACATCAGAAGTGATAATGTTTCTCAGTTCAGCATATTTGAACAGACATCATGTCAATTCATGGTGTTGTTGATGTTCATTTTGATTGCTAAATGTGCTTTCCAGATTTTACAGTCCAAAACTGTCATTTTTGTTTGCAATTAAAATGTAATATATGGACTTATTCTAGACTGTATAAATGATATATGAGTCTTAAAATTTTACCTAAAATGTAGTTGCAAATGCTGCTTCATGTTTGAATGAATTGCTATTCTGGTGGACTGAAAACGATTTTCTAATTCTGTCACTTTCACTAGGATTTTACGTTGTATCCTAATGTAGTAAAGGCTTTTCACCCCCGAGGTCAATCTGTTTTACATCTCTATAATAAATACTTCAGGGATATGACAAAAAAAATTAATGATTTTTTTTATATCTTTTCAAGGGGTTCAATATGTATATAAATGACTCCTCCACTGCAAGTTCATTGTGGGAAAAATTATCGTGATCTCAGAAAATATGACAGAGGAGATGTTTCCCCACACAGTAGCCTAGTCGAGGGAAGAAATAATGTACATAGGCATAAGATAAACCATTCAAAACTATAACTCCTTTGATCTACTTTCCCAAGTGAGATTAGTTTTCGTGATTTCACAAACTTTCCATAACAGTCATCAATTTGTGAATTAAACAATGAATCAATTCATGAGACAGACTTGAGCTCTCAACCTGTTACTTACTCCCAATGAGTGGACTTACCAGGTGAAGACCACCTCTTTAACACTTGATTCTTCATGGAGTACAAGCTGAATTCCTGGGCTCAGTTTCCAGTAAGTGCACCTTAATGATGCCTATCAGTAAACACAGAACTCAGATGAGACAGAGAAGGCACAAGCTCAGCTTAAATGCATTCTCAACTGTATAGTGAGGTGAGATCACCTTAAAATACAGGAGATTCTTCCTTTTAAATTAATTATTAATTGTAGCCAAATAATAATCACAGAGAATGGGTTGATATGTTAATATTTATTCAATGCACTTTACCATAAATAGAGGGAATGCTAGAATGATCTACTCTTCTGAATGGTTTTTCCTTCCAGGCCAGGGAAAGGCCAAGAGAGTGTTGTGGGGAACCTGATCTTTTAGCTGTTCTTGGCCATACCTCAAGGCTATGGCTTCAAAATTTATAGGTTAATGCTCTATCTAGGCAAATTATAAAATCCTTTTTAAAATTTGTAAATAATTCAATTATATAATAAAATGATATCTACAATTAGCCTACTATGTTTATGTTTGTGAATTTGTGTGAGTAGTATGTGAATGGGTTTGTGTGGAGGAGTGTGGGAGAGAATATTTATGGTTGTGAGCCTAGCCTTTAACGGCTGAGCCATCTCTCCAGCCCAGGGAGAGAATATTAATGACAAATTTATTTAGTGGAGGGTCATTAGAGAACACATGTACTATTCATATAAGTTTTAAAGTTCAATGTTTTTCAAATCAAAATGCTGAAAAATAATTATTGAATAGACACACATCAAAACAACAATAATGTAATCTCTCAGAAATGCTGCTATCAAATGAAATTGGAACTTTTGGTCTTTAAGTTGACTTACACTTTGTCATTGTACTGGTATCCTCTTTTTCTGGCTTTTTGTTCACCTGTGAATCAGCTGCTCAACAATATGAACACTGAAAGAATATAAGTTCTGCTTATGTCAGGAAGCTCTTTTCTGCAAAGATTTTAAAATACCAATGGCGCTAGAAATATTGATGAACTAGGTCATTTTTTTCCTGTCAATATTGTAAGTTTGTACCATTTCTTTTCCCTTCAGGCTTAACAGAATGATTTGGGGGTGATGCTAAATACATCATATATCCTTACAAGATCATTTTATTTAAATTTCTACTAAAATGTCAGGTTGGTTACTCAAATAATTCTGCTCAGTAATAGATGTGGGTAAAAACTATGTTCCATAAACTATCCATCACAACAAGAAAATTGCTTCCCAAATACATATGTCAGATGTGTTAAATGCATGTTTCTTAGAGAGGTGACATGTACTTTGAGGCTGGGAAGTTTCTAGTTTGATGGGAAGAACGAGGAGTACCCTCAAGCTAGATAAAACAAAAAAATAAGCTTTTCCTGTAAGAAATGAAGAAGTAACAATTGGCTATATTGAACTGAATCTGGTGGTATATAATATTTATGTTTAAGGTAGCTACATTTCTGATCTTCAAGCTTTGTGTTTCAAGCAATAAGACTTCCTACACATATCCTGTCCTCCTGACTTTTTCTTAAAATTTCACTGCCATACATAACTCTAATTTATCACCTCCTCATTACAGCCTCTAACTTACCCCAAACTACAGCTGCAAAAAGATGGACGGAGATTTTTGCTTTTAAAATACACTTAAGAGTAGAAAAAGCATAAAAAAGAATAAGAAAATATAGTGAATTCTGATACATTTCAACTTTGCAACTTTTCAGTTTATGTTATTTATACTTATACTATATGAATAGGCAGAAAACATTTAGGAGAGGTAATGATTTCTACTTAGAAAAGGTTTTATACATGTGTGTATTAAAATAAATATGCATATGTGTACATATACATACATATGTTTGCATACAAACACACACACACACACACACACACACACATATATATATGTCCTTTAGGACCCTATAATGCCAAGGAAGTAATGATTTTTTTCTTCATGTTATAGTACTAGAACTTTTGGCCTTCTTGTCTTTGTCTTCATTCTGGGGTTACTGGAGTGTGCCAACACACCTGAATTACGTGGTACAATTCAGAACAATTCAGAACTCATTTTAAGTAGTCTATCCATTTAGTTATATTCTCACTCTCAAGGTTATACTTTATTTAAAAGTATGTCTTTGTTTAATAGTTTGATGACATTTTCACTTATATTTTTACCTCTCAGAAGTACATTATTTTTTATTACCTATGTATGTGAAGTCTTAAACTGAGGTTACTATAGAATTTTACAAATATATGTATGAAACTGAACATAATTGAACCTATTTATTGAAACTTCAAGAAGTCATTAGGAACATACCTGGTGTAGTTGTAGATTACTATAGTCCTAGTACTTGGGAACTGGAGACAAGAGGTCCAGGCATTCAAAAATAGACATTTTTCACATTGGGACCAGAGTTGATTATGGAAAATCTTGAATGAAGTTAAGTAAACAAGTAGATAAACAATAGCATTGTGTGTCAGAAATCATGCATAATGATGCACTCACTGTAGAATTCACAGCAACAGAAACTGCCTGTCATGTATGATTTTTTTCCTTTCAGTATCTCATCAATATTTATTGATTTGTGCTTTTATATAATGCTAAACTTTAAGTTTTCATTATTAAATTTAATTTTCTGTGTTCTTCAACAGCATTTTCTAAAAGTATGCTTTCATTTAAAATGGGTCCAGAGATCATGGCCAAGAAAGAGTGCCTGCTCTCTCTTCCTCATTCACCTTCAGGCTATATAAATCTTGAAAAACAGTTAAATAACTTGATCATTTCTTTTTATATGTCTTGTCTACAAACTTTCCTTAGCTTTGATAGCAGGAAACTTTTGTTTTAATATGCCATATTTTCAATATTATGTGTAACCTGATTTTTTATTTGTCTCTGTGTCTTATGTACTATATTTAAGTATAAGACATTTAGAAAAACTAAAGGGGATTAAAAATTGATCCTCTTTTATCTATTTAATTTCCGTGTTCTTATAAATTAGAACTGAACAGAAAGTCATCACCTACACCTATTTCTATGTAATAACTGATTATAGAAATCATTCATTGTGCTAAGCCTCTCTTTGTGTGGTCAGTTGTAACAGCTTTTAGAAACACAGCTTAGGTATCAGATTTCTTGCAAACAACTGAAAATTGTTACATGAAGATCTACCTTTCTCTAGGGATGCTTTATTTATAAGATAATATATTATGATCATTTTATTATTGCCTATTGCTAATGAGCCTAAAATATAAACAGCTGTTTTTTCAAATGTTTTAAGAACCATTCATTGCTACTTCAGTTCTTTGTCATTTAAAAACAAGATTTAAATTAAAAGTATCTGTTAACTACATTGATAAAACTGAAACAATTGTAGATGTTTTTGATTTTGTTGTATACATAAGGGATAGAAAAGCTTGAAAACATAAATATGTACATATTAAGGGAAAGAGGTATGTACATAGGGAGAGCAAAAAGATGGAATATAAAAATAATATTATCTTAAAAATAGATGGAGAAATTACATATAATAACTAGAAGAAAAGGAGTAACAGAGCAAGAGGTTTATATTCAACATTTAAATACATAATTTCATTCATATACAGTCACTGGAACAAAAGTAATGTTCCTTTATCATTATTTTACTTATAATGTTTTCAGTAAAATAACATTCAAATTAGTGAATATTTAATAATTATCCTATACTGAAACACAGGGACAATTTCAATGATTACTAATGCTTACTTATTTGTTCTTGTTTGGAATTGCTACATGAAAGATATTAAGATTTTAAATATATTTAGGAAATGGTCTTCTAATTTTCAGTGAAATATATTGTTTCTTATATTAAAGAAATTAAATACAATGTGATTAGTGAATACTAGGGAAAGATTTTTCCAGTCATTCTTCGTTCACATCCCTAATGAAAAAGACAATTTAGTTTAGATAAGGCTTTTATAACTTGATTGCACAGTCCTGGAAATTATGATTCTTCTGGTTAAGATTTCCAAGTGCCTGGAATAACAGATCTATACCACCAGGTCCAGTATGTGCTAACTTCAAAAGAGAATTATGCCTTGAAAATACAGCATGGGTCTGTTAAAAGTGGCAGAAGTGAGATATATCTCAGAACACAGAATTTTCTGAAAAATTTTACAGACATAAAAGACATTCATGTTGCAAATCATTATATTTAGAACAGTCATTATATTCAATCAGAACTCCTTAGAGGACATAGCTTAAATTTTACCTCTATATGTCAACATTAAACCCACAACTTAAAACAATTTGAAATAAACTTGAAATGTTTCTGTAGTATTACAAACTATTCTAGTTACTTTACCTGGCTTGGTTAAATAAAGACTACTGTATTATACCTAATTACTGTGAATTTAATATGTCACAGTTACAAACCTTTTAATGATAACAT
Source organism: Sigmodon hispidus (assembly GCA_004025045.1). Taxonomy (NCBI): domain Eukaryota; kingdom Metazoa; phylum Chordata; class Mammalia; order Rodentia; family Cricetidae; genus Sigmodon; species Sigmodon hispidus. The sequence goes on along the minus strand of PVIH01009827.1, from coordinate 45,736 downwards.
GACTTTCATTCATTCTACAATTCAATGTATTTGGGACAAGAAAGCAATAACCTAAGTTACCTAAAGAATATTCATTAGTTACTTTCTTTGACTTAAAATTCACTAAATGCCTTATCTAAATATTCCAGGCATTATGCTAAATCCTGGAATAAATATATGAATAAAATATATCATTTTGTACTTAAATAATGTATTAGTTTAGGTTCTTTTTTTAAAATGTGACAGAAATACTACTCATACTACTAAGGAATAAATGCTAATTTATTACTCAAATAATAAAGAATTGTGGAAGATCTGGTTTTTGGAACTCAGGGTCTCTTTCTCATTATGTCTACTTCAGAATTTAATATTACATCTAGTCTCCCATTGTCTTATATGAGTTAAACTAACATGTTGACTGAAGTGCCCTGGTGCAAACACCAGTTCATCTCTGATGCTGCAGTTCTCCCTGGAGGAGGCACCCGCCTCTGGGATGAGCATTCTGTTAGGGATCGCTGAGCAAGACCCTTCACAGCTAAAGCTTAGGGACTGTCTGCTAGCAAGAGTCTAAGATCAGAACCTTGGCTGTGATCCTGGGCCCAGGGAGGGATTCTGTGGATGGACAGCCCTGAAGCTGAAATCTGTTCACCTCAAATTCCACTCTGAACACGAGTCTGAGTTCAAAGTCATCAAGATCTGAGTTTCAAAGGCATCAACTTATATAAAATTTTTTATAGCAAATTATTGTGACAATCATTTGGTATTAGATAACAAACTGATGTACCATTTTTTGGGGGTAGACTATCTAGCTGTCACTGTATGTTAGTTTTTTATAGTTTTTTCACTAGTTATTGAAACTTCATGAGATTTTTTTTTCCTTCCACATTAGCATGTCCCTCATCAGGTCATGTTTAGGCAGCCATGTTGTTAAGACATGTTGTTATATACATTGTTAAGGCATAGCTTCTCTGATATTTCTAAGAGATATTCTCACAAAAGACTTCCAATTTCCCTGGTTCTACAACTTTTCCACTACTCTTTCATGATTCTTTATCCTTAATAGCAGTAATTGTATTGTAGCTGGGACTAAAATCCAAGCTCTGCACTTGGCTCATTTGTGGTTTTCTTAATGATATAAATGACTAAACATGCAAGGTAGTTATAGTGGAATTGTGTTTTGTTCCATTGTAAATAATTATACCACCTACTGGTGTAATAAAAATGTTGATTGGCCGAAGGCAGACAAAAAGTGTGGGCAGGGCCACCAGACTAAGAAAATTCTGGAAACAGGAAGAACAGATCAGTGATACCAGAAGATTCAGAGAAAAAAAGTTAAAATGCTGCTGAGAAAAGGTAGCTACCTACATGGCTGAAAAAAATAAGAATCATAGATTGAGTTAAGATAAAGTATTAGCAAGTTATATGCCTGGGTCCTAGATTGATCAATGTAAAAATAATACAGTATCTATGTGTTTCTATAGGACTATGTCTGAACCTTGTGGCTAGGTCTGAAAGTCCAGGCCAGAAACCTCATACAACAGGTAGTAATATGATTGAGTTAAACCTCAGAAACAAGATGGTTGCAAAAATTCCCAGTGCAACAGAATATAAAAAATTGCTAATTAAATTTTCTGCTTTGGCTAAGAAATAACTACCCAACCCTGCCTCTACTTCTTTTTGTGTTTATGGAACAGTGCCTGACCATACTTTTTCTTTTCATTTGCCTCTATAAAACCTTAGGTTCTTTTTTCTCCTTGAACTGTCCTTACTAAAGAACATTGTCCTTAAAGGAAGAGGTTGAATAAAATCATTCCCTTAATTGCCAAGCCCTTATTTATTTCTAAAACTTGTACCTAAGAACATTTTGGTATAAAGGCAACAGAGAACAAAACCTGAAACTTAAAAAAATGAAAAGAAAAAGAACAGAGAAAGTTGCAAAATGATTTCCTCAACTCAGATTGTGGCCAATTTATATTTTTTTTAAGTGAGAAAGGCTCTGTACTTATCTCTCCATGAAACAAAATGGTGTTAGAAGAAAAAAATCACATGTTCTAATACCCAACAGCTTGATGCAGGAAGCTATATAGACTATTGTGAAATTACTCTGAATTTGTCTGGAGAATATACAGCAAAGGCCAAAAAATGTATTTTATATTATCATTTTATCTTTTATATTGCACAAAAGCACAAATAGCAGTTATAAAAATTTGAATGATTTTAGAACAAATCATAAATGTAAACATGATGTGAAAGTACATTTTATATCTCATAAATAATCTTCTAAGTTATATATTTTCAAAAGTTATATTTTAAATACTTGGATAACTTAAAAAACATGAAGAAAGAAAAACAAAATGAATCTATATAACCAATAATTAAATAAGTTTAGTATAATCATTAAAAATAGACTGAAATAATAGAATCAAACATAGTTTATGGTATATAGAGTAAAATATTGGCTCTGAATAAAGTCATATTTTTTAATCCATGTGTACCCTTGTTCAAACTCCCTTTCCCTTCCTGCCCCTTCAAGTCAATCTCTCTTCTCCTCATTACATTATCTCCTTACTAGCAAGGGTAGAAGGTCCCAAGTTTCCAATATAGCTTTATTCAGCATCCACTCCTGGCAGATTCGGTCTCCTCACTCTAACATCAAGACTGGGTCAGGTGTTCCTCTGGAGAGAGGAGGATCCAAGATTCCAGTCCAAGGTATTTCAAATCCCAAGCTGTCCAGTGTTTGTGGTTTGCATCTTGGATATGCTTTGTTTTTTGCTTTTGTTGTTTAGAGTCCACTAATGAATGAGTACATCCCCTGCTAATGTTTCTAGGTTTATGATAACTCACTCAGGAGGATATTGTCCAAATCCATCCATTTGCGTGCAAATTTTAGGATAGCATTTTTTCTTACTGCTGAGTAGTACTCCATTGTGTAGATGTACCACAGTTTGTTAATCCATTCTTCAGTTGAGCGGCAGCTTCTATAAAGCCAAGGACACAGTTAATAGGACAAAACAACAGCCTACAGAATGGGAAAAGATTTTCACCAACCCTACAAGTGACAGAGGACTGATCTCTTGAGTTTATAGAGAACTCAGGAAACTAGAGCCCAAAACCTTGAATAACCCAATCAAAAAAATGGGGTTCAGAACTAAAAAGAGAATTCTCAGCAGAAGAATTACAAATGGCTGAAAGGCACTTGAAAAAGTGCTTAACATCTTTAGCCATCAGAGAAATGCAAATCAAAACAACTTTGAGATACCACCTTACACATGTCAGACTGGCTAAGATAAAGACACAGGTGACAGCCTATGCTGGTGAGGTTGTAGAGCAAGGGGAATAGTACTCCATTGTTGGTGGGAGTATAAACTTGTTCAGCCACTCTGGAATGCAGTATCGAGGTTTCTCAGAAAACTGGGAATCAATCTCCCCAAGGACCCAGCAATACTACTACTGGTCATATACCCTAAAAATGCACACTTACACTCCAAAGGCATTAGCTCAACTATGTTCATAGCAGCATTATTAGTAATAGCAAGAACCTGGCTCTAAATATTATTATCCAAAAATTAATGGATACCAATTTTATGGATATTTTAAGATCAAGGTTACTGTAGAAACCAGTTCTTTCTAACCCTCAGTTATATAGTTTCTGCAGTTTCAGCTGTGGTACAAAAATATTACTTTAGTGCAATAGCAAGGTCAAATATTTTGATAAAGAACATAGGCAAAAAAAACCCATAATAGTATATGTTTATTTTACCAGATTTTTATATTGTTAATGTGAAAGTATAAAAATATTATAAATTGAATAGAATATGAGTAAATTATCAAAAGATATCAATTATAAAGACAAAATTGAGTTGATCTTTGGCTCCCAGCATTCTTTCGTGATTTGGAATCTTGAGATAAAAAGGGTACTGTAACAATTTTCATGGCAAAAATATAAGATAATTTCAATTGAATTCTCTATATTATATTGATTCATTTTAATTCATGTAAAGCAGAAGTTTTCATCAATGATACAAGAGTTTGACTTTAATATTTTGAGAAAAATACTCTGTTCACACTAAACATAAACAACACTGAACATAAATAAGGTGGTAAATCAGTTTCCTTCTCTTCCATAATTTAATATTATTTATTAACTTTAAATAATAGTTGACATCAATCTAGAAATACACATAAATCCATAAAAGGTTAGGCATGCTTTCTTTAATTGTATGTTATCTGGCTTAATGGGTAAATACATCATTTTAAAGCATTAGCTACAGTTACTGAATAGACAAATATATTAGTTGCTTCCTGAAAAAATGGTTAAACTAGTCTCCTACTTTTGTGGCTTTAAAGTCATATTTGTTACTGAAGCCTTCAGTGATGTTTTCTCTATACACCTTCTATTGAACGGTACAGGCCTTTAGGGTAATATGCTGAGGTAAGGTAGGTTGGTTGTTCCCTTTGTATTACAATGTCAAGAAGAAATGTATTTTAGTCTAGAGAATAAAAATGAGAGTGATAAGCCTGGACTCACATGAGTAAATGTAAAACGCACACTGGGTATTGGAAAAAAATACATTGAGTTCTCTAAGTTGAAACACAGCTTATATGAGCTCTTCTGCCTGACTTCATGACAAATCTATGATTTTCTTTTATCTGGTCAGACAGAAAATAAATGACATCTCAGAAATTATAATGAAATGACTAGGTGGTCACTACCCTCAGGAAGACATTTTACATCAAGCTAACTACTTATCACTTATACCAACTGCAGTTTGTAATGCTAATTTGATTCTAGAAAAAGTCTTCAACAAATGCAATACAATGAAGCAGAGTAGGCTAAATATTTTTTCACATCATTTACCAGTGATTGTTGTAAATGCACTTCCACCTTAATTAATAAAAGATGATTTCAGAATGAATAAATCACAAAGAATTTCCTTCCAGCACTTAGCCTAATGATGAATAAATGAAGACAAGAGAATTCTATTGAAATATAAAGACATTTATTTTCTTAAAGGTGAGCTAAAATGGCTTTTAAAATATCCAAAGTGTACTTTACTAAAAGAAAAGAAAATCTTCATTTGGTTGTATTTGACATTACAGTTAAGAAAAATCTGTAGAAGAAAATTCTCTTCAAAAACCTCTTTTTGTGTAAGCATTCTGATAAACTGATCAAGAAGGAGACAATAATATTTTTCCTTCTTAGGCGTTAAAAAAAGTTAAAAATATACTCACTTAATACAACTGCAATAAAAGAGTCATTCAAGTATAACAGTCAATGTTAAAGAACACAGAGATAGCAATAATCATAACAAAGGAAGTTTTAAAATAGAGAAAGAAATGTAAAATGCAATTTACTATTTTGTTAACAGAAGACTTTTATACGCTTATGAAGAAAATTGTCTTTGGAAATTTTAGTAGTTTTGTATTTTCTCACTTAGAAGACAAATATTACTTTAAGGCAACTTTTTAAGGGAGAGAGATGTTTGTAGCTTATTAGCATCCATTGTTAGGATGAACTGAGGGGAAAATGAGGACAATTGGGACACTTAGATCAAATTCTCATTTCTGTCCATTAATGCCTTCTGTTGTTCAGGAAAGTCACACATATACCAAATGTTGAACCTTCTTTGATAAAGCAAAGAGGGTAAAGTGGGCCTTTGAAGATTTTGTCATCTAGAATTATATTGGCAATAATTTGAATTTTTAAAACATCTGATTTGTGACAAGAATTATTAGGAAATGATGATTTTGAACCACTTTTTAAAAAGCCACAGTTATGATGGTAATACTTGTGTCTTTCACATGTTAAATTCCAACCCTAAATGTATTGTTAGTAGGAGCTATCAAATTAAAATTTTAATAAAGACTAATAAAGGGACTGTAAAGAGATAGCCATCTTTCTTCTCCAGGAAGGAACATAGAAAAAGATTTTGCTGATGAGATTCATGAGCCTTTTTTGGACCTCATATCATTTGATGCCCTGATGGTGAAATCTCAAGTCATCATCTCTGTGTTAACTAAACTTCTATTACTGATAAGCAACTTGGTTTATTCATTTTGTGAAACCCACTCAAATGGACTAAGCAATCTGAACATGTTATACTTTATACTTTCATTATAGAAGAATTTATTATAATATTTATAAGGCAATTAACTGAAAAAAAGCAAACGTCTCAGCATTTTTCAGGGGCAGAAATAAGAGACAAGTAAGTCTGTTGACATGGCAGGAATTTATTCTACTCTTGTCTGTGACAAAATTTATAATAGAAACAAGGGAAAGATTTGTTGTCTTAAGAATTGCAGATAAAAAGTTATGATTCAATGTAGGATCAGATCAGAAAGAAAATCACAAGTAATATCAAAGTCAGAGCAATTGAAACCCAGAATCATGTGAAAATTTCCAATATCATGTTTCAAAGGATTTAAAAAATGCTATAAATCAGAATACAGTAAGGGGTTTTCCATAGGAATGGATTGAAAATCCTTTAATTAGCTACTTCATCTTTTTGTATTTGAGTGACTACAGGTCCTCACAGAAATGAATTATTTTTGTTATTCAGCCTTAAATCATTACTATGCTCATTGTATTTATAAAGTAGAAGCAAATTTCTGAAGTTGGATAAGATTCTCCATTGGTTAAATTCACATGTATCTTCTATGTAGCCTGATTAGTTGTGATAATACAACCTTGTCTCATAATGGTTCCTTATATGGCCACAACTGCTGGTGTAAGCAAGGGATTGGTGAATTGTGAGGAGAGTCCGATTTTCACAAAGGCAAATTAATCTTTGCAGATGCTAACATTTTTGAAAGCAATTCTTACTGTTTATTTAAAAATAAGACACAAGAGAGTCTTGGAGCCCTAAACTCATCACAAGCCAAGGGTGAACTGGGGACAATAAACACAATTATTGCTGATCAAAGCTAATAAAAGACAATTTCAGTAATAAACTCAGCCATATATAGCCTATGTCAGGAATCTATCCTGAATTTTAGGCCACTTAAAATAGGGTTTTAGTTGATTAAAAGTTAAAATCCTCATTGGGCTGAGTCACAGCTATGCAGTTAGTTGTTTATTCTTTCTAGTGTGCCAAAGTTGGAATCCCAACTTTTACTATAGCATCATTATCCTTACTCATTATCTCAGCTATAGGGATGGTTTCCTAGCTTAAGATCCTCAGTCAATGATTGTGGTGTGGTGACTATCTAGTTCTCTCATAAGACTACATAGTACAAACTGATTTTGTAGAAAATTATCAATAGATAATAGATAACAAGAGATCATGAGAACTCAGCATCAATTAACACATGTGCAAAATTACTCCTACACCAAAAGCTCAGACATATTATAGAACAACAAGTAGAAACAATGAAAAAATCAGGATAGCACCACAGAAACAGCATTTTCTTAACAATACTGGATGCTGCTCACTTGAAATTTCAATAATAGCTTACCAAGACTAGACTTAGCGTAACCTACAAAGTATGTATGAAAAGTATGACAAGCCCCTTCCTCCTAGAGAGAGGCTAACTTCTTTACAGGAAAGAGCTCCTTTATAGGTTATCTGATCCTAAATGGTCAGCAATAAACATATAAGATATTATCTTGATAAATTGCATGGCCCATTGAAAACTAATTTGATATGTACAACAAAATAACAATTCACATTTATGAAGACAAATATATCCCCTTCTATTTCCTAATATCTGATGGTAACTAGTCAAAAGATAGGGAAAGAAGAGATTGACTATAGTTTAGAATATAATTGATTTCTAATCCTAGAGTAACATAACACTGCAATGCTATGTAAGGATAAATAATAGCAAATAAAATAGATATCCAGTAGTTAGTTCTTTAATGGCAAACATATTATTATTGAACAAAAATTCCTTGCTGAATACTCTTACATAGATCATTTATGTTTCACTTTTGGTTTCTAACATAACCCAGAAGTGTTTTTGCTTCCCTAATTATGTAAAAGCTAATACTCAGTCAAATGTTAGACTCATTTTGCAAAGAATTTATATAAATTTGATGTAACATTTCTCTTCCAGAAGATATTTCTTAAAACATATGTGAAGATAAAGATCATAAAGTATGTAGAGGAGGGCATATTGTTACATTGTCTCTTTTTTTAAGACCTTCAATTCTTTAACTAGATTAGCTATTCTCCACTAGATAATTTTAAATAATAGGAAAAAATAAGGTATAGAAATTTGAAGACTTTTGGTAGAATATAACAATGAAATAAAGTAGCAATGAAATATTTTTTATTTTATATTAAATAAATTAACTTCAAATTTTATATTGCCTTATTGACCCTTAAAATTTAAATGTTTTATATCACTATGAAAATTATTGAAATAATGCAGCTTTTATACACTGTTTTTTGTTGAGAAATTACAATGAACACAGTTTAAAAGACATAAATTCTCAACTTACTAACCAAAAATTTAGCTTATAAACATAAACATGAAATTGTAATTTTGGTTACTTTCTTATCTTCTCTACAAAGCAACTTGCATTTTTACACTTTTCTGTTTTCCCTTGTCTTCTTCCTTTTTAGTTTTTGTTGGTATTTTAGATTTTTGGGGTTTGTACTGTATAAGTACTGCACAATTGGTTCCTTTTGTTGTTGTTCTTGCAGTTGTTTTGGTTTGTTGAGGTAACAAAAATGGATGTCAATTAAAAAAAAATGAAGAATCACTCCCAGTAAACACCAAACTTTATGATAATATAGTCTATTAGAGTATTTCTTTCTACAAAGCCAGGATTTTTTAGTTTGAGATTGAACATGTTTATATGTTCATTTTTTTACAAAAAAAAATTTTCCCTCCATACTATTGTATATTAAAAGCTTAATAAATGTCTTCAGAAAAAAATGTAATATAATGCTATTATGTTCTGTTTGTTTGGAATGCTTGAGAGAATGATTTTACTCACTTACCTAACATATTTTCAAAAACTTTTACCACATATCAAGGATTTTTTTCTTATTTCCAAATAACCAGATAATTAACAGATAATTCATATACATCAGTGAATGAGTAAGTGTTGTCAGAACTGTAGGTGACAGACCTAAGCTTAAAGAAAATCATCCATTGTTCTTTTGTACTCAAGTTAACTATATGTTAACTGATGACAAGCCTTATTTTTGATAACAGTTTATTGGATTTGATGAATAGAAATAAGAGACTTTCTTTTCTAGCCCATATACCTTTCAAAGAGGTTGGGTAACATGTGTTTAGAGAGTAAGGGTAAACCTCACTGATAAAGTAATTCCTAGCTTGTGTGATGACCAATGTTCAATCTACTGTGCGGTCTCTTACCTCAAATAAAGAAAAAAAAGATGATATAGCAGAAGATAAATATGAAGGATGGTTATGGGGCATTTTATTTGGGTATCCTTGTAAGAAGAGTGAGGATATATGGAGTCAAACAACACAGACCCCCCAGAATCAAATGAGAACAAATGGTAGACTTGAAAACTCATTTAATGCAGACATGGGGCAAACCTACATATCCACTCTCGATTCCTATTGGCAGCTAAAGACTCCTCTAGCAGTGTTGTCTATCTCTCTCTCATTGGCCTCCAGCATCTCGATGATCCTCTGTCATCAATCACAAGGTGCAGGGGCAGAATCCAAGATGGCTCAACAGGAAGTGGCTAGTGAATATGCCTATGTACAATATCGAAGAGAGCCACTAAAGCACCATCAGGCTAGGTTGCCACATTTTCCTTACAAAGGGTTGCTGTATGTTCAAAGAACTATGGTGAGTATCACACATGAACTCATTTTTTCTTATTTAGGTTTCAAACTTCATGCAATAGATATTCGTTGTTTCCTTACTTTATGGATGAGAACTGTAAAATGTGGAACCTTGCCTCTATTATTTCATGAATTTCTGTTACAATACAGAAACTATAAAACAGTTTACAAAATATTCAAAAATATATAGTTTCTTCTATTTTATTCTCTGTGAATTTTATATATTGGCTCAGAAGAAGTAAACGGCCTCACACCATGTTCTCCTTAGAATACTTTGAAAATTTTGTATTTTCAGAGATAAATAAAACACTGATACATGGTAAAGGGCAAAAAAGCTCTGGGGGCTACAGAATCAGAATTTTTTAGCACTTTTTGCCACAACATATTTTCTGAAGATTCATCTTGGATTAATGTGTTTTGTCTCAAGATTTCTATGAGTATTCTTTGTGTTATTTTTCCCCCAAAAGATGAAAATGTGCTAAACAATTTAATATCAGATTAAGATCATACTCTAAAAATACTTGGCTAATGAGTATGAGAAAATAGATTTATGAACTGATGACAGTAATGAGAGTTTGGGACAAAGCATGTTGAAATGTATAATTGCTGGTCATAAATTCATATTGGTTTAGAACTATACATTTGTCAAAAGCTGTAGCAGAATCAGAAACACACTCTGTTTATTGAAACTTGGTAATTGGAAGCTTATGTTATTCTTATGTCTATTATTGCATCGGACAGTACCTAAAGTTTTTGAAAACTGATGGTCTAATATAAAGTGGAACAAGACTATTTAGTAGGGTTTGGATGTATCCAAAAGATTTAAACTGCAGTGAGAAATGCATGTCTCAATACTCTTCTGAAAATTTGCTTTGAGTATTTGTGCAGTATTATGAAATGTTATTGGTCAATAAACTATCATCTAGTAATGTTGGAAGAATTCCTGGCATGCCACATGGTGAACCCATCATGGTGCCAGGTGAGATTAAAATTTCTGGCATGTAGCAGCGGCCTTGTGGTAAAGCCAACATAGCACTGGTAGTATGAAGGGCATGCCCTTCGATGTGGCCACACAAATCTTTGCCCACCTGTTCTCATAAGCTTGCCACATGGATCTCTCTCTTTCTCTCTCTCTCTCTCTCTCTCTCTCTCTCTCTCTCTCTCTCTCTCTCTCTCTCTCTCTCTCTCTCTCTCTCTCTCTCTCTCTCTCTCTCTCTC
>PVIH01009827.1:0-34668 GCA_004025045.1 Sigmodon hispidus | reverse complement strand
CAAAACCAACAAATATGTCCTAAAATCTTTTCAAAGAGATGTATTAAGTGATTCACAAAGTGGATAATTCCCTCAATGTTGGCACTACAATGCAAGGAATTCCAGTTTAAACAAATCTGTTTTTCTAGTGTGCTGATTAGACAAAATTCCTCACTCAGATTGCCCTGTTGGTAAGTCTGTGGAATACATTCTTAATTAATGTTTGATGTAAGAAAAAATAGTTCACTGTAGATTATATTGCACCTGGGCAGGTGGTCCAGAGTTTTTGAAAACATAATCGAGAGAGTGTATACATATATTATTAACTTCATATATATGTAACAATAATTATGAAAGAAGAGGAGGCCCTAAATTTGAGAGTAAAGGGTTTAGAGGTATTGTTGCAGGGAGAGGAATGTGGGGAAAATAATATAAGAATATTTTAATTCTTAAAAATGCAAGTTGAATGAGCCTTTAAGAACAAGTAAGTAAGATGGTATCGATGGTCTCTGCTTCAGATCTTACCTCCAGGTTTCTGCCTTGAGCGCCTGCTGCAGCTTTCCATGATGGATTCTTCAAGCCAAATAATCCTTTGCCTTCCCAAGTGGTTTTGTCATGCTATTTATTACAGCAATTGAAAGTAAACTGAGGTATCTGGTCACCAGTGGGTATGATGCTAGATGGAAAGATGTATAAAGAAGTTAGAACTTTCAGGTATGAATCTAACATGCATACATTAGAAAGTCATACTAAAGTTGTGCTGCAGATTCAGATTACACAATTGGCAGTGACCTTTAAAGGACAATAGCAGCCATTATTACCAGCAAAAAGCCTGTCATGTTTACTTTATAACAAATATAAAAGTATTCATTAGAAACACCTTGAAATCACCTAAGTAATTCTGCAAGGGCAAACTGCCCTTTTTGGTAACCTCTTTGTACTCAGAGGATAAATAAAGGAAATGGAATAAAATGTCACTCATTTTCCCATGTCCACCCTGGTTTAAGACTTCTAAATGCTAGCAGCAGTTGCTTTTGTTCAATGAGATGATCTACATAGTTGATCTCTTGTTTGTTTGAGTAAGTTTAGTCACTTGATTATCTCAGGCTAACTCTGAGTTATTATTTAAAAGTACAAGCAGTAGATGTAATGTACAAAGGAGTATTCTAACTTTTTTCTTATTTTTTCTGCTATTATGATTATGTCATTCCCCACTCTCCTTTCCTCTCTCCAAATATCACCTCTTTGCTCTCTTTCAATTAGGTGTCTTCTTTCCTCTTGTTTTTTATTAATTATTGTTATACACACATTCGTATGTATTTCGTAATACATAGATATAATTATTTAAAATGGATTATAGAAACAAAAACATGCATACAAAAAATTAAATTTTTAAGGGTGAAATTAGCAAAATATATTCATGGAATATTGTGATAAGCAACTATGATTGGTATAAAGATTTTATCATTTTTCCTATTGTAATAAATATAAATAATAACTTCTAACATGAACATGGATAGCTGTGATGCTATTATATAATATCTATACCACAGCAAGACAGAATGACTGAGCCACAGAATTTAATCTTAGACTACACTTGTTTTTCATTTCATCATGAAGCTCATGATTATCTTAAGTTTTATGAGAGGGGTTCATCCACATAAAAAAATTTAAATATCTTCTGCAATATATATTTTTTAAAGCTTAAAATGCAGTTTTGATCCTGAGTACTCATTTAAATATAAAATTTTCTTTAAAATTACTGATACATGTAATTCTTTAAGCCATTATGGCTTTTAATTTTTTATTTATTATCTTATACATATTAACATATGACATAGTTTCTTCTCATCTTTTCTTTTACCTTTTTGTCATGTTGTGAATAGAACCTCATCCCTTGCACATAGTAGGCAGCTATTCTATTTTTTTTAGGATAAGATATATTTTTATTAGCATTACACTTGCTTTTCATATTTTAATTATACTCATTACACAGAGCACAACCAAATCTTCCTTTTAACTTATCTAATTTGTAAACATTAGAAAAAATATACTGGAGTTAGCAAAAATAAATTATATATTATCTTTCATCTCATATAATTTTGCCAAACACATCACTGATGTTTGATTTTTGAAAATTTGTAAGTTGTTGAGGTCTGAATGTCATGATTCCTTATTTCCCATGTGATAAGGGTTTTATTGAAAGAGCACGCTATGGAGGACAAATTTCTCAGGCTTTCACATGTGGGAACATATTAATTTTATGTATTCAGCCCAATCTTTTCTAAAAGTCTTCTTTAGAAGTACAAAATATTAAATAGAATTTATTAGCATTAAAGTTTAACCAGGAATGCATTTATTATATTATGCATAGTGTCCTTTATTTGCAACACATTTACATTCTCTAAAAGAAAAGAAATATTTTTCTACTTGTAGGACAGATTAGTTTAGGTGACACAGTGAGTTAACAATAAGGCTTTCTCTTAAAGAGCTGAAGGTCGCATTTACTTATATTGACTTACAAATAGGAAGTTTAGAGGGTCTAGAATTCACCTATGTACCAAACAGATTGCCAGTCATAGACATCTAAATTCAAAAGTCACACAACAACAAGGCTAAAATGTCACCAATATAAAAGTCATATAAGTTCTTATAAAAGATTTTTGTATGAGGCATGAAGAACTCTAACTCTACCTTTTATTACCTTCCTTAATGTTCTAGAAGGGTAAGACTTAGTAATCCCTTTTCCATTTATTTTTTTCTTTTCAATTCTTGAAAGGAAAAACTGTGAAACGAGAAAAACCAAGTAACCTGTGCAAGGTGAAGGTCACAGAATAATTTAATTCATAACTCAGAAGAAGCCATGATATATGCTGATTTTCTGAGTCAAAATTTTAAAAATCACTTTGATCCTCTGGTATCATCAACTTTCATCATTTTTTCCACAGTCTCTTACTTTGTTGTTTAAGCTAACAGTAGCAAATATATTAATGATTCTGAATTATTGTGATTTTTAAGATAGCCTTAACATATTTATATAGTACAGGTTAATGCAAACATTGTATCTATGTGTTTACAATTTGAGTAAAATGATATGAGATTGTAAACACTTTAAGAGAATATAGGCTTATAAGACTTAAACACTACATTTTTTTTCCATTTTGTTGTGATGAAATACAATAAAATAAGATGTTTTAAAGAAATGGAAGTTATTTACTAAAAGTTTTAGAAACTAAATACCCAAAATGAGATAGTCCCAGGTGTTGTATATTTAATAAAATCTGCCTGGAATATCAGAGAACAGAATCACCAACAGTCAAACAATGAAGTTCAGAATGATGACACACCCATTTAATACCATCACTCAGGAGACAGAGATCTTTCTGCATTTCTGTGAGTTCAAGGCCTAAGAGTCATGCAGTGGTAGCTCACACCTTTAATCCTAACTCTGCAATCCCATGATACAGGGTTGAATCAGGAAGTGAAAGAGCTGGAGAGGGAACATATTTAAGGAGAAAGAGGCAGAGATTCAGGTAGACTGTAGTAGTGGCCAGCTGGGCTGAGAAATGCGGAAGATAGTACTTACTTAACTTATTCATTCTGGGAAGTTGGCTGGGTGAGAATTGACTGTGGTCTGTTTTCTCTTTCTGATATTCCAGCTTTTTCCCTTTATCTGACTCTACATTTTCACTATTCTCTAACTAGATTTCCTGCAATACCCAGGTCCTCGGGAATCTAATGACAACATTATCAATGATAACATCATGATAACAATTAATTTTACAAAACAGATCACATGCCCCATAGAAAATATAAACTTAGGGTAGAGATTAGGCTACATACTGTAAAAATTTGTTCTCTAGAGAACTCCCTCCCATAACTAATATTTGCTCCAGAGAGTATTGACTTTTATTATCTCAGGACCTAAATCAAAATGCATCTCTTAATGTCTTCCTAACAACAACAACAAAAATCTATTCATGTGGACCAAAACCTAGTACATGGTTCTTTATGGAGCACAAAACGTATCCGAGGTAAAACAAGTACAATAAAATAAAAATTTTATGCTTTCTTTTGAATGCTGAAAATGCCCATCCCTTGTTTCTTCTTTTACCTGTTTTTGTGATTCTGAGGATGGTAAATTAGCTTTAAGCGATCAGATTTAAACAGTGATCTGTACAATAGAGCTGTTCAATTGTGTAGGGAATTGGAAGGATTACTGTTAACATCTTATTTTAGCAATATTGTTCTCCCTAAAATAGTATTGAAGCTAGAGGAGATGAATGGTAGATTAGGTTAGGATGCTGGTAAATCTTTAAGATTAAAAAAAAATACCAATACCAAAAATTCATACAAATTAAGACATCTAATAGCATTTCTTACTCTAGCTGATGTAATCAGTATTATACATTTGTTATTTGGGTATATGTGATTTATATTGCTTTTATTATTCACTTTAGTTTGATTTTATCTGACTAATTAAGCAAACACATCAGTTTAATTTTTTATACTATAATAAGAGGTTTCTGGCTTGTCTAGTTGATAGTTGAGACCAACAGACCTGCAGCCTAAGATTGACTAGCCCCAAATAATCACACAAATGCTTATATTAATTTCATTCTGCTTGACCTATGGCTTAGATGTATTGTTAGCTAGCTCTTGCACCTTAATTCAAGCCATTTTCATTAATCTGTCTTGCCAGGTGGCCCGTGGCTTACTTGGGTTACTTTTACATGTTTCTTTTTGGGTGGCTGGATCCTGTCTCCTTTGACTCTGCCCTCCTTCCCATGTGTCTGTGCTTGGATTTCTATGCCTACTTCTAAGATACTTTCCATAGGCTAAGACAGTTGTTTTATTAACAAATGGTATTCACAGCATAGAGAAAGACATCATTTCAAATTTTACCCATACTTCTTATTTTAATTTACTTCAAATAAATAATAAGCATCTCAAAGCAACTAAGGTCATAACTTTAATAGTGTTGATACTACATAAAATAAAATATACCACTTTCCCACTGAAAAATTAGTCCAATATTAATTGAAATATTAGTCATTTATAAGAGGTTTATTGTGGAACAGGTTATTCTGGGTCTCTTTCAGAGGACCTCGGTGAATGCAGAAAAAAATACACTATAGAAAAGTAAAGACAAGTTGATAGGTCATGATACATTGCAAAGTAGATAGAAGGGTTAGTAGAAATGGATGAATAAATGATAGATGTTAGATAGGCACATAGATATCCAATAGTTATATTGCTAGACAAGTATTCTTCATACCAAAGGTAGTACTGTCATTTGTTCACTAATGTGACTTTGCTTCTTCTACATGAGTAAAAATTTAAAGCAGTTTATTTCCATAAGAGTTTAAATTATATATAAGAAAGAAACAAGTAGCATTCTTAGTGAATTTGTCATGAAATAAGAGAATATTGAAATCTATATTTTATATTCAAAAATTTCCTTAAAATAATTACCCCCATCTAAATCTAAAGCTAAACATCATATTTACAACTGTAAACCTTGAACACATTAGAAATATTATGTAAAACACAGTACTTTTCTTTCTGTTGAGACTACAATAAAGTCCCCTTAGATTAGCATGTGGTTTATTGTTCACTGATTCTTCTACTTACAAAGCAGAGAGGATGAGGAACCTCTACAATCTTGACATTTATTTTAACAAAATCAGATATGGTAGTTGTCTAAGGTGTGCCACCACCCACCAAAGTGATTTGTTTTCATTGAAATGAAAATAAGAAGAATATTCAATACAGACCAAAAATCCATTTGAGGTTTCTTCTTAGATTCATAGTCAACACTATCTTGCTTTTCTACTTTTTCTTTATCACTTTCTCTGAATTCTGAAACCTCAGACCAATTTTTAAAATTATGTATGCCTTGGTAGTATTTTTTTCATTATTCTAAGGCCATCTCACATATATTATTCTTATGTTTATCAAAATACCCTTAATTTCTAACATATAGAATTCTTTTTGAATTTTAAGATATTAGGTACATAAAACTATTTTGTATAATTATACATATTTGCAAGTGATAATGCCAAAATCTATGAAATTAAATAAGAACTTTTTAGATACTAACTTTTAAATATTCAAATTAATACATTTTCTGATGTTATTTTATTTTTTCCTAGAAATATTACTTATTTAAAAAATTGTATTTGAATTTTATGAAATGTTTTACTCACCAGGTGGAATATATGATTTAATTGCTCCTTGTAATTTTATAAAAATAAAAGTATCACAGAAAAAAATACCATTACCAAATATAAGCATTTCATAACAGCTTAAATTCTAATTAGTTTTCATATAAAGATTCTATTTTGGTTCTTTTAACTTTCAAATACACATAATGTGAAACTGTGTATAATTAAACCATTCATGAAAATTTTGTTAATTGTTTTTGTCCCAATAAAAATGACAAATACATGCCTTGAGTCTGTTTGGTGCTTTAATCCCTCTCCATGAGTTAGATGATATACTGAAGGCTATATTCATAAAATATTTTATGCATCATTGGCTTTTTGATAGTAAATGTTCCTCTCATATTATGAATTTCTGAAAAAATTCAATAATTTTGATGAGCAACCATCCCTAGAAAAAATCTCTCTCCTTGTTATGAATCTTACCATGCACTGTACATAATTTTATAGGAACAATTCATTGATAGTGAAATATATGGTGAAACAAATACATTTCTATCTTTTCTATCTTTCATTTTAGGACTTCACAGACAGAAAAAAATAGTATGGATAAAATACACATTTATATTTATTTTTGCATAAACTCCCCAAATTAAAAGCATGCAACTATGTCAGAATGAAAATACAGAGTGAGATTTCTTAGTATTGACAATTTTGCTAATTCTGAAATAATTTTTTTGCACTGAAGATTCTTGAAACAGTTTGGACATTTAAACTTCAATGCTCAGTAGTTCCTCTCTTCCAGTCTTTTTGTCCTTGCCTTTGTATTTTTCTCTCTGTCTCGTGTCACTCTGTCTCTTGTTTCTTTCTCTCCCATCAACCATATAACATAGACATGAAGGGTTAGGCTTCTATATATGCTTCAAGTACATAACGCTAATTATTCTTGGTGAGAGAACACAAATTTTAACACATGGCCCTTTCAGGGATCAAGCTGACTACAGAACCAGGAAAATAAAAACCTTGTCTTTGTAGAAAGAGTTGTATTCTTCAAAGGTTCCACTGAAACTGATTATATGTAGAAAGAGGATACTAAGGAAGTTATATCAAAATGCTAAAAGAACAAATGACCTTTAGGTTGAGTAAGCCTCAGGTGCCACCTCTAAAGCCAGCTGAAGGTACTCATTTGATATCTTTCAATCAGGTCCTGCTCACATCACTTCAGATTTCAGATTATAATAGTTTTCAAAATATAGCATTCTTTACAATACCCCTATTTACATCTTTAGACCCATGATATAATCAGTCATCAATCAAATATCATATTCTTAGATAACACTAAATTTGGGCAAAATCCTAAATGATTGCTCATTCTGCTTCCTTTATATTTAACCACAGCTCTAGTGTTATACTTACGATCTCTACATATTTATTCATGATTTCTCTAATATAAAATATTCAATGAATGAAACCAGTATTAAATCACATCAGTTATTCCCAATAACTGAATATTCCACCAAGACTTTTGCTTTTTTTTTGCTTTTCTTGCTATTATAAACATGGTTGATGTAGCCATATACTTTCTCATTCTCTCTCTCTCTCTCTTTCTCTGTTTGTGTGTATAGTGCACATATACATATACTGGCTAGAAATCAATGTATGTCTCATTACTCACTTTTCATAACATAGCTTTTGCCTCTCTTTTATTAAAAATAAACATTTTTCATTAAATATATTCTGATAACACTTTATATTCCTTCAACTTCATTGAGATTCCTTTTACCTTCTCTGCCTTCAGAATCTATACCCTTTCTGTCTTCTCTTAAGAAAAGAAACAAGCATCTAAAAAATAATAGTAAAATAAGACAAAAATAAAACAAACTTGAATAGGAGTAAAAAAGAAGCAAAAAAAAAATAGAAAAGAAAAACAAAGTTCCCTATGGAGACACATAGACACACATGTCCATATACACAGAAATCCCTTTCCATTGTAATTGTTGATACAAGACTTCTAATCAAACCTGAAATTTACAGATGTGGCTGATAGGCTGAACAGTGCGATCTGGGTCCTTCCATTTCAACTTGAAAGGTAAAGATGTAATCTACTGCATCTGTCCTTATTTGGGGACCATGAATCTAAATTCATTCTACACTCTCCATAGGCTTACCAGTTACATTTTCTCATACAGTGGGAATCTTGCAGTTTGTTGGTTTTCATATCAGTCTCCTTCACTATGCAGTATACATTTATATTTTTTTACTTATCAGCTAATGATTTCTTATTACATAATAGTCATTCTATAATAAATAAATAATCTTTTATAGATGTGCTGTTTGTTTACTTATTCATCTGATGTATATAAATATCACCCTACAGTTTCCACCAATTTACATTGGTACACATTGTCTTGTAGTTCTCATACAATATATTTTCTTCTGGTTAAATTTAACCTTGAGAGTGTGATGCTTGAACCACAATTTATTATCACAGCTTTTAAGTGATATTTTAGTTGTAAATGTGGTGACAAGGTAGGCATTTTCTAGAAAACCTGATAAAAGAAAATTTCAAATCAGTGTGGTAACCCAAATATTTCGAATTACACTTCTGTCTATCTAATGTATAGAGTTACCATAAGTTCTTCAAATCGATATTGTACAAAAATGGTAAAGTATTTCCTGGATTTTCAGAATGTACTATTTTCTTTATTTGGTTTAGCAAAGATATAATGAAGCTTAAGTTTCATACAGGAGGGCTATTAGTTTATGTAGAAATTATACAATTAAATACAAGACAAAATTTAGTCCTTTACAGACACCATATACTCTCTTTGACCTACTAATGAGTGTCTTCCTCAACATGTATAGCACTGATGTATTCTCAGGGGCACATCTAAATACAAACATACATATATATGTATATATCCACATATGCATATATTATCATTGACAAATTTAATGTTTCTTCTTAGTTTGTGGCCATATCTCTTATGATTTTCAACATTATGTCTATTATCTTTTATTACTATGAAAAACTGAAAGTAATAAGAATCCAAGAGAGAAGATTTGCAAATTTAGAGCAATATCTCAATAAACTTATCTCAAATAAATAATTTAAGAAAAAATAATTTTGTTTGTATACTGGCATTTCTATTTGTTTTATCTTAATTCCTGATAGCAGAGCACTTTAGACTATATATAATGAATATTAATTTGAAATAAAATATATAAGCTACTCACACACAGTAATTTTTAGAGTTAGGGCTATTATAGCACATTAAAGTTAAAATTGCACATAATCCCAATAATTCAACATTTTAGGTATTACACAAAAATGTCTATTATTAAAAATGAAATGTTTAAATGCTATTCTAGGGCCATTCAATACATGGTTTAGGAGGAACTTTTAAAACAGAGGTATAATTTTTATCCACTGAAATGCATAACTGATCTAAAATATATAGTTTGATTTTTGACAAATGCATACATTTGAGTAATTCACATGCCCATCAAGATGTGAAAGTCCCCATTTTCCCAGCCTGGTATAATTACTCATTGGACTTCTATCATTCTGGGTGAAATTGGATTGTTCTAAATTATCATATGCATATAATCATGCTGTAAGCACTGTTTTATATATTGCTGCTTTCCTGTAACACCAGTCTTGAAGACCTCTTCCTATTATGCAATGCACCCATACTTCAACTTATTTTGCTTTTTAAAGAATATTTCAACTACGCCAAACTGAACTGATCCATCTTGGGACTCC
Organism: Sigmodon hispidus; assembly: GCA_004025045.1. Lineage (NCBI taxonomy): Eukaryota > Metazoa > Chordata > Mammalia > Rodentia > Cricetidae > Sigmodon > Sigmodon hispidus. The sequence continues at coordinate 24,759 of PVIH01009827.1, read as the reverse complement.
TTGCCATACTTGGGGAATGGATGAAGGTATGGTGTGTGGAAAGGCTGAGGGAGGACTGGTAGGAGGGAAGGTGAGCACTCGTATATACAGAAACAACCCCTTTTAAATAAAAATGTGCAATAAAAAGAATATTATATCACAAAATTTATGAAAATTGTTTATCTAGTCTCAAGTTGAATATTCTTCAAGAATTTTTTTATCTTGGAGCTATTTCTGGTTCAGTTTCTCTGTCTTGTCTTAAGTAATTTGCTTCTGGGAATTGAGAGAAGAAGGATTAAGAAACAAACCATAAATTTGACTGTCATGCTCTGACATCAACATAAGGATCAATATGATGGGGCTCTTGCTTCTGTAGAATAAAATTTAATAATCATTACTCTAATTCATATTTGGTCACATAGAAAGGAGTAAAGTAGGCAAAATCCAACTCTCATTGAAAAGACAATATCAATAAAGTCTTTGAAACAATATTTTTTTTTCTGAATTTGTTCCTCAGTGACTGAGAATGCCTTAGTTTATTTTCTAATTGTTGTAATAAAATTTTATGACAAAATCTGATTGAGGAGAAATGAGTTTATGTTAACAAGTAGGCCAATGTTCAAGATATATTTTCTTATGATAGAAATTTAAATTATGAATTTTTGTCAGCTAATCCATGACATAAACTTTCAAGAAACAGAGAAAGTTGAACTCATGCAATTCAGCTACCTTTCTCAGCTTCTGTAGATTTGGATCACAGCCAGCCAAAGGTGCCACTCACAGTCAGAGAGTCTTCAATCAAAATTAATGCAATTGACATACCTACTGTAGGCAAGCCAAGAAACCCATCCTCTAAATTATTCTAAATTCTGTCAAGTAAACAATGAATACTAAATATCATGGGTAATAAAATATATAAACATTAAAATATAAGTGTAGAATGTGTGGATATTTTAGCAACATATTAACATAACCCTTAATAAATCAAACATTTATCTAGATTTTGATTTATTGTTGAAAGGTGTGGTGATGTATTGTATATTTAATTTTTAAAATAGCCTCAAATATTAAAGACACAAAGAAATAAGCCACAGCCATTTCTCAGTTAGCAAACTCCTCAAGCTGAAAAGGGTAGATTCTGTCTCCTCAAATCTTCTGTCCTAATGCTTTTGAGTCCTCAGATGAAAGGGAATGCAGGGGAAGGGAGAAACTTTTGCCTTCTCCCACCTTATCTTTCTTTCCCCACCCAGCTATCTCAATTCCTGGTTCAACTTTCCTAGAGCTAGGATTAAAGGTGTATACTCTGACACTGTTTGGCCTTGAACTCACAAACATCTGGAGGATCTCCACCACTAGAGTGATTGGATTAAATGCATAGGTCATCACTACCTGACCTTCATAGCTTAGCCTTGTTAGTGGCTTAGTCCTCCAATATTTCAGGCTATTTTTATTAAGTATACAATATAACACCACAGAAAGGACTTTACATAGGGAAGAAAACCTCATATATTTGAAAACTAAACAGACCATCAGTTTTCCTTTTCAAATATCACAATTTTTCCAAACTCAGGATTTAAAGTGCATGTAACCAAACACCTTTGGTACTCACTTAGGTTTCTAAGTCAAACTTCATAAAGCAATAAAATCTACACAATAGGCTAGTTTAACAATGACTTTGGACTGGCCATATTAATGCAATGATTGTTTCTACTTTTGAACAACATTTTGTTTTGTTTTGTTTGGATTTGGTTTTTAGCTTTTTAATGGGTAGATAAGTCTGACAAAAAAAGGCAAAAATTTGGTCATCTTTCTCATCCTAAATATCATGTCATTTTTAAAGCAAGATTTAATGCCTTTTTTAGTGTTTATGTAAATATCATGTGTATGGCATCAATTTTAGCTGAATGAAATAACGAATAAATATAAAGTATTTTGATTTTTCTCTTGATTTAGTTGAAGATTTTACTGACAATAAGTCATAGAAATGCAAGTTATTTCAGAAGATTGAAATCTCTACTAGATAAAAATGGTGTAGAACACCTGTTTATATTTAGCACAATGCTTCTGAATAGATAATTAAAGCTGTTACATCTAGAAAAAATTAAACATTTTTTCCTTTAAAAACCTCACTATTTGATAAATTCTAAAAAGATAATTTTGTAAGTTTATTCTTGAAAAACTACAAATTTCAAAAAAGATTCATGTTTTGACTACTATGTCTTACTGTGCACATTTTACTTAACATGTATGCTGATTCCACAGATACAGGTACTAGTTTAAAGACCAAATATCAGCAAAACAATAAATTGTTTTTTAACCATAAAAACAATTGCAATTGACATTGTAATGAATGATTTCTCACCATAATTTTTCTTTAAAATCCCAGAAATGGATTTTTGTAGTGGGATTATGCTGATAATGTTGTAAATATTTGTCTTGCCTATGGATTTACTAAAAAGCTGATTGGCCAAAGGCAAACAGGAAGTGTGGGTGGGGCTAGCAGGCTAAGAATACTTTCAGTACAGAAGAACAGAGAAAGATGCCAGATAGCCACGAGAGACAGCAGCAGACACTGGAGAAAGAACCTGAAAGACTGCTTTGAGAAAAGGTACTGAGCCACGCAGCTGAACAAAATGGGTTGAGTTCAGATGAAGGAGCTAGCAAGTTATAGCATAAAAATAATACAAGCATCTATGTGATTCTGTGGGACTGCTTGTGTTTTTGTGGGATTGGGTCCAGATAGGCTGTCCAGAACCATTTACAGTAGATAACTTGATAGAGGAAGCTACTATGGGGTTGGAAAGAGGCTATGTGCTAGGGAAACCTTCAAGAACCCACAGGATGTCCCTGGCTAATACTCCAACCAATAGTGGAGGGGGAGCCTAAACAGGGATTGTCATATAATCAAATGAATGACCATCTTAATGTCATTATAGAACTTACATCCAGCAATAAATAGAGACGAAAGCAGAGATCCATAGCTAAGCACCAGGTCGAGCTCCTGGTCCAGCCAAAGAGAGAGAAGAGAGTGAATATGAGCAAAGGAATCTGGATTATGAAGAGAAATCTCACAGAGATGGCTGGCTGGAGCTATTGGGAGCTCACTTAATCAAATACAGCTACTAGGGAATCTTCAGGAAAAGGAACTAAATAAACCCTCTAAGCATAAATGGCTGTCAAATGGCATTGGGCAGTATGTGAAACCTCGTAAAGTAGAATCAGACTATATTCCTGGACATGAAATGGCATCTTGGAGCCCATTCCCTACAGAAGAACACTTAACCCAGCACTAATATTAGAATGAGGTACCTGGACCTACCTCAAATGGATACATGACACTGAACTGATCCATGTTGGGATTCTTTGGCCTCTTTTGGGATTGGAGCCAGCGGAGGCTGAGGGAGGACAGGGATGGACTGGGAGAAGAAAAGGGAGCGAGGGCAAGTAGGTGGATACATGGAATAAAAATATAAAAATAAATAAATAAAAATATAAAAAAGAAAAATTTCCCAGAGGTGGAACTAAAATATTCAATGCACAAACAGAATTTTCTTAATGAAACATTTATTATAATTCTCATAATCCCAGATGTTTCTTTATATTTATTAAAATTCTGAATGGAAACTCTGAACTCATTAGTTTCTACCATTTATCCTGCTCTTTCTGGTGAGCACTGTAATCAAAATTAAATTTACTTTGAAATGCTTCAGTAATGTAATAATACATCACAAGAGCAAATTCCTCATAGTATACTTCTTCAGAATCTGCATATCTCTCAGCATTCAACCAGTGTCTCAAGTGTCTAATAATTATATGTGACATTGTACAAAATGTGATATAAAACCTGTTATTCATTTTTCTTCATTCATTTGTTCCTTTGTTTATTCATTTCAATAAGCAGATTGTATGATGTGTCAATTAATAGGTACATAAAGATGTAGTTTTTGACATCAAATAGAAATGAAATATCTTTGTTTTTGTCTTCAGAGATTTTAATATTGAAATAAATATCCTGCTTTTGTAAATTATACATATTGTTTGAATTTAATGCTTATATAACTGTCATATTTTATCTTCAGCTGTCCTTATAGCCATGAAAACAGATATTCCTTACATACACCATAAACTCACTTATTTTACAATAATACTTCAGTAGTCTTCATATTAATCTTTTGTCTGTTTACAAATTAACCAGAAACTTACCATAATGGCATCCTCAACCATAATGTCATTTGGAGTTATAGCCACAATTTTAGATGAATTAAAGATTACCTGGGCCACTAAGTAGAAGGATTTGTGTTGGCTGGACCAGGTTACTATGTGTTTCTGAGGAGATTGATGAATGCAGGCTTTCAGGATATGGACAAGAATTTTAATGGTCTCCTACAAAAGTATCTATAAAAGATACCTGGCCTTGTATAATCACATAAAAAAATGCAGGAATCATCAACAGTTTATATTATCTTCTTTTCCATCTCACATTTTTGTTTCAAATTGACTATCTAGACCAAGCACAAAGGTCATACTTTCAGAATTTTTCTTATATTTATTTAAAATATATTTAAAAATATATTATAAATAAATTTATTATGAATAAATATATTTATTAATAATAAATAATTATATTCATTTTAAAATTTAAACATATTTATTTTATTAATGTGAACCTATTATTATTTCAAGTAGTTCCCTAGGTTAGAGATTTTCCTGGAACATCTGAAACACAAAAGCACTAAACAGTATGTGTGTTCAATTAGTATGTATTCCATAGTTCTTATTATATGTTCTCTTATTTATCAGGCTACATACTAGAAAATTTAGACTCAGAAACATAAAAAATGTCTACAAATATGATTTTAAAGATAAACATAGTAATAATAATGTTTCATGTAATTCAGAAAATTCTGCAAGTTCTCTTTGATATCTACATTTTTGTCCATGTTAGCTTACTTATATGTGCCTTAATTGTGCAATGCATCAAATTAATAGCCATTTTTCTTTATTTCAAAGTTATACATTAACAATATAAACATTAATAAATCACTAAAAAATTTGCATAATTTCTTAACTGTGTCTTTCATAAACTAATAATACCCATGTATAATGAAGACTGAGAGATCACAATATTTTTAGTCTTTCACATTAATGGAGTTTGAAATAAAATGGTGTTAGTAAAATGAGTTAAAGATCAGGGTCCATGGTTAACATTTCAGCCTGATAGAAAATAGTTTTGTTTAGTTGATATTTGCTTCATTTTGCTTTGTTTGGGCATTTTTTTTCTTAATGGCCTTTTTCTTCTATATTATGGTTTTGTATTTTGTAGTTTTATGACTTTTGTGTGTGTTTTGGTGTGTATGTGTGTCTAGTCACTTTTCCTATTAATTTTGCATTATGGTTTATTTATTTTCTTGGTTATTTTCATTTTTCTGTTTGCAGTTGGATGGGAGATACGGTGAAAAAGTTCTGGGAGAATTTGGAACAGATGAGACCATGATCAGAATGCATTGTTCAAAACCCAACCTTCCCCCATCTTTTACTTTGAAACAGGACATCATTCAATTAGCTTGCATCCAACACTTTGGGGTAAAACCATTTAATTTATTCCAGAAATTCAAGTGAAAATCTATTACAGTGTTTTCACACACAACTGCAGAAATAACTTTTGGCAGAATAAAGCTGGCACATAGCGTAAACCCTCACATGCACCAATGAGAATTACTAGTGCCTTACAAACCTACAATCCTGTCCTGGTTTGGACTACATAGATTTATTTTTGTCTTTTGTTCATTGCATAATTCATCGATATTTAGTATAGCATGTTCTATTTGTCATTTTTATTGATACTGTTTTCAGTATCAATTTATTCTGAATAGCACATGACAACATATTATATAACTATGTAAATTTAATTTACTTATTTCATAGTAGTTAAATTTTTTTAGATTTTTTTTTATTTGGGGCTATTATTACCCAAATATTACCCAAAGTGAAGCAAAAACTCCCATAGAGGATATATAGTATTATTTGCCATTAATGGTGACATGATGTATAATAAACATTCCATGATATTCATCAGATGACAATCCCCAAGGTACATGACTGAGCTACCAATCATACATAATCCTTAATGCCACTGCAGAATCAAAGTTACTTAAGGCTGAGGAGTAGAATATATCCTATGATGTAAATTAAATAGAATTTAGGAAGTTTATTATATATAATCAAGGAAATTTAATCAGGTATAATAAAAGTTTTTCAAAACATACAGACCACAATTACAGCAATTCCTATAAATAAAAAAAATATTAAAAGTACATCAGACTGCTGAACAAAGCCACATTTGAACCTTGGGACCTCATGCCCTTCCTGTGGAGGAGATAAAGTGGTGGGGAGAAGAGAGAGTGACTGGAATGGGTAGGAGGGGGAAGGAAGTTTGAACAAGGGTATACATGGATAAATAATATGACGTTATACATAATTTTAAAAAGGTCAATCATACACCATAGATTTAGAAACTTAATTAGATCAAGGAAGCTATATCAACCAAAATTGAGAAACATAAATGTAAATTTAAGAAATACATAAGTTAGTAATGCCTTTGGAGTAATGATGTGAATGTGCATCATTAGGGTATACGCCCAGTAGTGGTATTGCTGGATCCTTGGGGAGATTGATTCACAGTTTTCTGAGAAACTGCCATACTGCATTCCAAAGTGTCTGAGCAAGCTTACACTTTCACCAACAATGGAGGAGTGTTAACCTTGCTTTGCAACCTCTCCAGCATAGGCTGTCATCTGTGCCTTTTATCTTATCCAATCTGACAGGTGTAAGGTTGTTTTGATTTGCATTTCTCTGATGGCAAAAGATGTTGAGCACTTTTTCAAGTTCATAGCAGCATTATTTGTAATAGCAAGAACCTAGTTGCCCCTCAGCTGAAGAATGAATTAACAAAATTACACAATGGAGTACTATTCAGCAGTAAGAAAAAAATGATATCCTAAAAATTGTGGGCAAGTGAATGGATTTGGAGATATCCTCCTGAGTGAGGTATCACAATCTCAGAAAGATAAGCAAGGGATGTATTCACTCATTAGTGGACTCTAAACAACAAAAAGCAAAAAGCAAAGTATGCCCAAGCTGCAATCCACAAACATTGAACAGCTTGGAATTTGAAACACCTTGGACTGGCACCTTGGATTCCACTCTCTCCAGAGGAACACCAGGCCCCGTCTTTATTTAGGGTGAGGGAAATGGATCTGCCAGGAGTGGATGCTGAATTAATCCGTATTGGGACCTTGGGACCTCCTGCCCTTGCTGATGAGAAGATAAAGAGATGTGGAGCAGAGAGAGTGACTGGAAAGGGTGGGAGGGGGAAGGGAGCTTGAACAAGGATCTACACGGATAATAAATATGACTTTATTCATAAAAATAAAAAAGAAAGCTCAAACTAGAAAAACAAAAACAAAGAAACACATGAGTGACTAAGAGCAGACATGTAAAGTTGAAGGAAGTTATTAATTTATCATTTATAGAACATATTTGTGGCAGAAGTCCCACTTTAATATTACAATTAAGTTCTACATGTGACAGAAGGTGCTTGTACTTTTTTGCTCCACCCTCTCCTGACTATCAGTGGGAATCAGTTTGAGGAATTTCCAGATGCTCAAAACAATATCTGCAACCACGGAAGGATATGGACTACTCTGTGGTATGGGAATTCTGAAATTAGCTTTGCGTTAACACAAAATTAGCTTAGCCTACTCCTTTTGGGGTTAGAAATAAAAATTGAGAAGAGCTATCAAATATAGATGTATTGCAATATTTAATTTTCACTATAATCATATGATGGACATTAGATTGATTAGTTAAGATGGACTATGTAGTGCAGCTATAGTGTACTTCAAATCATCACTAACAAACAGCAAATATGATTGCTCACAGATCCACCAGATGTCTGAGACACTCTCCAGGGCAGTTATTCTCTATGCTATGGCTCAGTGATTCCAGATGTTTCCATCCTTCAGAGTCTCCATCTTGACACATGTTTCTTTTATCTCAGCAAAACAGCAGGTAGAGAGAATTCCAGAGAGTTTCTCAGTGGCAATCAAATTTTCTGGCTTAGATATAACACATGCTGCTTTCTGTCACAGATGATTGGCCCCAGATAGTCAAATGACCTCCTAACTTGGAACAACCAATAATGACAATACTTCTGTGAAGAATAAAATAAAAATTAGAGTGAGGGACTTTTTGAAATAACCATTATACTTTGTGAAGTGTTGTATATCTTTATAAAAAGAAGTTTATCAGAAGGAATAAATAAGGAAAGAATGGATATAATACATCATTTTAAAAAATTATCATTTGGTAAATTTGCTATTATTATCATGGGTTTAAAGATAAATAAGTTAGTAAAAATTAATGATGGATTTTTTTATTTGTAGAACTTTTAAAAAATTGATAGATCATAGAATCTTTGACCATGCCTTTTTTTCCAAAATGAAAACCAAAAGATACTATTTAGAACATTGTAGTGAATAAAGGTCATGAATGGGCTGCTAAGACATATCCATGAAATATAAATTTGGTAGATCTATTTTATGGATGAAAATTTATTTTATTTCTTTATGTATTTAATGGGAGATCTATGTGAGTAGTAAGTGATGAATGATAAAATTATTATAACAAGGTTTTTACACATGGTCCATATTCTATTTATATTTGTTTGTCTCTTCTCATTTTAATTGAACAACTTCATTGACATTTTTCTATAAAAATGCATTTTCAACCCTATTAAGTTGATTATCTTCAATGGGAATTAATTATTGTTAAGTTATTTTTTAGATATAAATCCTAAAAGAATAATCTGGTAATAATACAGCTGTGTTTAATTGACATCTCAGGACTGGAAAGTTTACAGATTTTTACTGTTTTATATCTCCATTATAAGCAACTACAAACCCTTTTGAGTTACTTACCATTAGGTAATCTTCAAAGAGATTTGTACTAAAATAAGAATCATTGATTTGCCTTCATGAGAAGAGGTAAATTAAAAGAAATAAACCTCTAAGACTCCACTCAATATTTCTTTTCATCCATAAGGAAATTTCCTGGAGAAATGCCATATGTGTCTTCTGCTATTTGACTCAGTGATGACTCAGTCCTATATCAGTATTTGTTCATGAATATGTGTGTGTGACAACATTATGGTGATTATTTGTTTGTCTTATTTGTGTTCCAAAAAATGACATCAACTACAAATCTAACATAAGACATAGTGTCACCTATATTATCATTCAGCACTCACATTACTAGAAGCCATTTTGAAAACGAGTATTAATCTACTTGCAAGTTAATTATGTATAAAATTGAGATAGCACTGTCCATGGGAAATAAACTTTTTTATTTAAGTCACTTTGACATCATTAAGTTTACATTAAATCATATTCATACTCTATTTTAGAATGTGCTGATTTTATATGTAAGAGATTATACTTTTATAAAAAATATTCCTATGTGATTTGAAAATTTAAAATACATTCACTCAGAAAAGAGAAAGTTAAAAATATCTTTATATTGGATTATTTTCTGATAGATATTTTTTTCTCAAGCTTATTTCTCTTTCTGATGTATTGTTCTTATCATTTCTATTTTAAGAGCACTTTTGTATTTATTTTTTCTAAATATTTTGACGACTTTATGGTATAAAGCCACCCAAGTTCATTATTATCCTTTCATAATTAAGAAAAGGAGCAATATAGCAACTAAGAGGCACTGAAATTCTTTTTAGATATCATGTTATATAGTACAGTAATTCTAATTTATATTTTTTTAATTGTAAGTATCTACATATGTCAGTTTTTAGGCTGATTTCTATATCTTAGTTATCTGATATAGTTAAGAATATTTTAGATTTGCAGATTTGATGTATTTAATTAAAAATATGTAACTTTTTATATTTTAATTCAATTTGGATATTTTAGAAAATTATTTTGATATTCCCTCTTTGCGTTTTATATTTCACAATACAAGAGAGTTAAAGTATTATATTTTTCATAACAAGATATGATGTAATTCATTGGCACCTTTGAATGCAGCTTTTTAAAAGTTTTTTAAATAATTTTTTATTATTTTTTTAATTCAATATTAAACTTTATATAAAAAAGCAAAATATTCAGGATAGCTATAAAACAGAAACCATATAGTCACAAAATTTCTCTTTTCTCTAAAATACATAAAAAATAAAAAATAAATTTTAAAGCTCCTCAAGCCAGGTTAGGATCAGCTAGAGATGAAGAAAGCACAGTATGTCACAGCTAATGCCCACGGATGTACCATGGCCATCACAAATTTCTGCTAAGCAACCCTTCTACAGTGAAACCAGAAGTCCAGAAGTGTTTCTTTGTTTTTGTTTTTGTGTTTTTGTGTTTTTGGTGTGTGTGTGTGTGTGTGTGTGTGTGTGTGTGTGTGTGTGTGTGTTTTAAATCACTTTATTTACCCACCATCTTTCAATGAAATAAGAATGTTTTTGCTTAAAGTCTACTAATGAGTGAATACATCCCATGCTTATCCTTCTGGGTTTGTGAGACCTCGCTCAGGAGGATATTTTCCAAATCCATCCATTTGCCTGTGAATTTTATGATATCACTTTTTCTTACTGCTGAGAAGTACTCCATTGTGTAGATGTACCACAGTTTGTTAATCCATTCCTCAGTTGAGGGGCATCTACATTGTTTCCAGATTATTGCTATCAAGAATAGTGTAGCTTTTAAAATGAAATAATGAGTTATAGCTTCTGTGAGTATTAAGCCAGCCTGCTAGCTTGGATTAGCACATTACTGGCAAGTTTCTCTCCAGTTCTGATAGAAAGTTCCAACTGGTCCTGTCAACTCATAAATGAAACTGTGGAGGAAGTATGTCAATAGAAGAAGCTTTACATCTCAAGGACTTGCACTATTCCCAATGCACACTCCACTTTGTGTTTGTGATTTGAAGATGTGAGCCTTCAGCTTCCTTAGCCAGATACCAGGTCTCTGATCTTCCATCATGAATTCTTATGCCTGTAGAACATAAAACAACTCCAATATTCCTTTTCTAAGTTTCCTGGATCATGGTGCTCTACCACAACAATAGAAAAGTAGCAAGTCAACATTCAAGGGCAGACCCCATGCACAGCAGTAGGTGGCTAACATAATAAAGCTTTTTAATATAAAGATGATGAAATTGTCATATAATTTACATTATAATTATTTCAAAACACCAAGTTCTAAGATATTTAATGTGTAACACCTAACTTTTAAATTATTTTTAACAATATTTTGCTTTATGTCCTAGTTGTCCAGGCTAGACTCAAATTCTCTGCTATTTTGTGGTCTCAGCATTCAAAATGCTTGAATAGCATGCATGTGCAAACATGTTGTGCTCTCAAATGTTATTTCAATAAGATAGGAACCAGGATATACATTTTAGAGTAATAATATTTGTGTTTTGCAGTGTATTGACACTTATAATTTATGATACAATTATTTAGAATAAAACATTCTCTGTAATTTTCTTACAATAAAACATACCCACATATTTTAAGTGGCAAGCTTGCTTATACGATTTCTGTTATAGAAATGAAACATGTAATTAATAAGAAACAACTTTGTGTGTAAGAGCTTTGACAAAGTATTAGGCAAACAATTCAAATACACTTAAATATTTAATTCTAAATGGCATAAAGAGAGGTGACTCTAGGTTTTCTTAAAACAAACTTTTAAGGCTGTACATTCTATTTTGGAAATAGCTTTAGGGCAACCTTCAGTGGTCCTTTTCCATGAATAATTTATTTGCCATGTTTTGAATATATTTGTTTTGCATACACATATTTAATGTTTGTTTTTATATATACATGCTATACATACATACACATATTAATATATGTGTATATGCACATATTTACATATATTTATATATGTGTGTGTATACACATTTTTATATATTTTGCTAGTCCCTAGAATATATGCAGGAAATGTTCATTATATTCTACCACAAATATGAATGACAATTTTAGGTATTTTCTAACTAATTTTTGTGTCATGAAGCATTTTTTTATTCTAAACATTGTAATTAATGTATTAATATGTGTTGAACTGAAATCACAGATGGAGCACACTTTCAGTATGTGTTTTCTGTTTAATCAAGCCTTCATTAGAAATGTACTTTTGAAATAATATTGCTTTTGCTGAAAACGTCTCAGTATCTTAGATGTAACGTCCTCAAAGAATCACCCTTTGTTGTTCATGAATAGCATATTTTAATTTCTTAGACTGTGTTATTCTCTCTTTTTTTTAAAGTCCACTAATGAGTGAGTACATCCCCTACTTTGCTTTCTGGGTTTGTGATATCTCACTCAGGAGGATATTCTCCAAATCCAAGCATTTGTCTGCAAATTTTAGAACACTTTTTTTTTTTTTTTTTACTGCTGAGTAGTATCAAAAAAGATGTCATTGTATACAGGAGCTCAAGGCTAGAACATAGCTAAATGACATAGTACTTCACTTTTGCACTGATGGCCTCTGGCAGGGGTGTCAGTGAGGAAAGACTTGTTTTCTTTAAAGGTCTGGTCACAGGGAGTTTAATTATGCTTAAGTAAGTAAATGAACAGCATGAATGGGCTATTTTGTAAATGGGGAGATCATAAGAGTGGGTATGAAACTGAGAGGACTGATAACTGAGTTTGTCAGGGTGCATAATTTAATATCACAAAATAATAAATAAAAATATAATAAATAAAAATAAAAACATTGTGTCATTCTCTTCTTATTCCAAGTGATTATTAAAATTGTATTCTCTAAACTATGAGAATAACTAAACATTGTGAATCTATGGAATAACTTGTGCAAAGTCTGGTGTAGAAAACCTCATTTTCAGCTGCAAGCAGCCAAATGTGTTCACCTAGTTCCCTCATTCCATCTTGAGGGAGTGAGTGTTTAACAGGATACCCTTAATCTAGATTGCTGTAAGAAGCCTCCTAAGACAAGGAATACCAAGAAAGAAAAAGTGGAAGCAATGATAGTGTCAGAAGGATTCAATAGAATGCTTTGAAGTGACCTACCAGCAGCTGCAGATCTAAAAAGACCCGTTGATCGTATTTTCTTTGAGTTGGGAAGAGGTTCGCAAGATTTCAATCTAGAAAATTTATGACAGTTTATGGCTTTCAGGAGAGAAAGAATTATTTCTCTTCACAGGTTTAAAAGCTGACGGAATACCTACTCTCAAGTGGATGGCTGTATGTCAATATGTGCATAGGCAGCATTAATTCATCTAAGTGAGATTATATATATATGTGTGTGTGTATAATTATAAAATATACACATATATCACACATATATGATTTACTAAATATATAATTTTTCATATTACATTCCTAATACAGTTCCCCCTCCCTCTTTTCCAATTTTCACCCTCCACCTCTTCCCTGCCTTCTCAATCCACTCCACTCTGACTCTGTTCAGAAAGAGGCAGAACTACCACAGTATCAACAAAGAATAGATATAAAATGTGGTCAAAGTAAGCACCTACCTTTGTATTAAATAGGTTCCCAAGAGCCATCTAGAACAACAGAGATAGTTTCTTCTGCCGTACTTAGGGACCCCATAAGTAGATCATGATATATAACTGTCATACTTGTGTAGTGGTTCTAGGTCAGACCTATGCAGGCTTCCTAGTGGGTTTTCAAGAAACTACAAATTTCTATTAGCCAAGTTTTATATTGTTCCATTAAAAATGAAATTGTTCCATTAACAATGAAAACTCTGGATTCAGGTATTGGGTTAAAAATCTGATAGATCCAAAGAGCAGAAGAGGAACAATTAATATACCCTTACTCTTCACAATTCAAGAACAAAAAGATCTGTAAAACTACACTAAGCCACTCCCCAACTGTGTCTTTCTATCTGGTCCTCTAAAATCTCTATGGAAAATTTCTTTTATCCAGTAATTGACTCCAACTTCTGATACAAGTATAATTTTATTAGATATCTTTGAGTGTTGCAGTATAAACAGATATCTCACAACATTTCTCTTATTTCTAAATTAAAATGATAGATTTTAACTCTAACAAACTAAAATTATACATAATAAGAACAATAATCAGAAACAGTTTAAATATAAAGGAAAGTTTTTAACTCTAGCAAGATAAAACTATATAATTTAAGAACAACTATTACATAAGAATTACTTTAACAGTATCCATCCTATATAAATTTTGCAAATACAATTTTGTAAAATTGTATCTTGATGAATTAAAGTTTAATGTCACTTTCTATCATAACAATATTACCATACTAAAGTATCTTTTAAAAACCTAAAACATTTTCTTTGATAAACTACTTAAGGTTTTATGTCTCTCAACCTTATAAACTTCATATCTCTTTACAAGTTTTTTGAATTTGGCAACAAACAAAACAGTATATTTATCTGGAATTATAGTTATTATAGTTTTATAATATTATACACTAATAACTATTCAGTATTATACTGTTATTATAGTGTTATAGCCCCACCAGAGACCCTGAAAAAATTCTAAATAATCCTGAGTGAACAGGAAGAGCAAAATAAACAACTTTTAAAACTATAGAAGTCACAGAGACCTCTGGTTGCCTGGTCACTCACACAAGACACCTCTGCAATATTGGAAGATCAATCTTTAGCCTAAAGGCTATAACATCTGATAGATTGTTTTCTCAAGCAAGAATTTAGAAATATTGTACTACCTTGTCTTGGAAAAGTTTGAAGTTGTCTTCCTTTGTGTCCCCCTTGTACACTTTAGACAGCATAGTGTCAGAAGTAGAAGCAAAGGAAGTTTGTTACCCAGTGACTAATTTTGTCATAATGCAAGAAATTTAATGTCCATATGGAAATTCTTCAATGCCTATCGTCCTTGGTTGAAATAAAATGGTGTTATATTTTATTGTCATGAAAATCTTTGTTATTAAAATATCTTAAATGTCATATTTGTAGATCTCCAAGGTGTTTGAAGATCATCTATTTTCATTTGCAATTCTCTGATGGCTAAAGATGCTGTACACTTTTTCAAGTGCCTTTCAGCCATTTGTAATTCTGCTGAGAATTCCCTTTTTAGTCCTGAGTCCCATTTTTGATTGGGTTATTTAAGGCTTTGGGCTCTAGTTTCTTTTTTCTTATTTATTTTAGAGATCAGTCCTGTGTAGGGTTGGTTAAAATCTTTTCCCATTCTATAGGCTGTCATTTTGTCTTATTGACTATGTCCTTAGCTTTTACAGAAGCTTCTCAGTTTCAGGAGGTCCCACTTATTGACTGTTGTTCTTAGTGTCTATACTACTGGTGTTATATTTAGAAAGTAGTCACCTATGACAATGTGTTGCAGGAGGGTATTTCCTACTTTCTTTTCTATCCGGTTCAGTGTAGGTGGGTTTATGTTGAGGTCTTTGGTCCACTAGTGTTTCAGCTTTGTTCAGAGTTATAGGCTTGGATCTAATTCATTTTTTTACACACTCTACCATCCAGCAATACCAATACCATTTGTTAAAGATTTTGAAATGACATTTATATTTTAAGAAATATTCTAAAAGAGTCAAAATAATTCCAATTATGGGATTAATGACTTCTTTTAATTTTTTTCTCTCATTCAAGATGATTCTCCTGTCATGAGACAGAGATTTTAGAATTCCCTTTAACAAACATGCTCTGGTTTAGAGAAGGAGAGAACAATACCCCAACTCCAAAGCCAACTGTAATTTGTAATAAAATTGGAAGTAGAAATAGACCATTTGCCTTGTATGTCTGTGGAAAAGAGCAAAACTAAACATTTGGAAAGATTTATGAAATTCTATCCTGTTAAAAGTATGGCATACAATTAAGCAAATTTATTCTATTTCTTGGAACATTTTTCTCTTGATTTGTCCTTCTTCAGATTTTGTATTTTTCTTTTGGCCTTCAGAGTCCTGAGTTAGGTGATTTTATTCTCCTGAAAATAAAACATCAAAATTGCCTCTACCCTACTTTTGGGCATTCTCTTTATTTAAAGATTATAACTGATCAAATAAAAGGCATTTGTTAGTTTCACAAATTTGTTTACGTTGCATGTCTATACTGTTTAATAAAAAATGACTCTCCTACTCAAGGTGTTTCACATATTCAAATTCAATCTTTATTAATCTTGATAACATTTATAACTTTTATTCTTCTGTGAAAACAAAAGCAAAACCTCCTCCCTAATGTAACACATATCTTGATTTTCTTTCTGAGATTAATCTATCTTTAAAATAAATAGGCTAATTTAAATTAGTAGCTTTTTCTCTATTTTCTAATGTCTCTCTGTGGCTGTCCATTCTTTTTCACTATTATTTACAAATTAAATTAATCATAGTGTAAACTATTTCTGGGTGAATTTATTGCCCTTTACTGTTTATTAAGCATGGCTTTTAAAAGTGTGATTAGATTTTTCTATAACTTCTTGTCCTTGTATGTTATTCTTATAGTATGCTTTATGTTGTAATATGCAAAAAATGTTTAAGTTTACTTGAAATGTATGCTGGAGTATTGTCAGCTTTAATTTGTACAGATGTATCTATAATGGTAAGGAATTTTAATAAATGTATAAATACAGAATCTCCCACTTCAGAACTCAAGTTGTTGTTTCAAATTGTGAATAGTATCCAGTATGGTGCACATATTTTAATTTTGTAAACTCTGTAAAACAAAACATTTTGAGTGGTCAAATTTTACATCTTTGGGTACCCTTTGAGTTACTTTCTAAAAGTATTGAAATTTGGTTATACAGATAACAATTAGGACATTTCTTTATAATTTTCCTGGCTTACTGCAAAGTGATAGAAAAAAATTTCTTTAAACCTTTGCTAATAACCTGGTGTTTTTCAGAAAATTCTAAGGCTTACCATATTTTCCAGCAATAGCTGTTTAATTTCATTTTTGTCTTAGGATTAATTACCTGATGACTTATCCTTAATGATCTATGTTATATAAAGTGATTGATTTTTATTTCTGATTAATTGTTATAAGTAGATAACTTTCAATATTAATTCTAAAACATCTGGAATAAATTCATTTTAAATATATAAAACAACTCTGTATATTGAGTCAGCAAAACTATTAAGAAATTCTGGAAATTCTAATAATATAATAAAATATTAGAATAGCATATAATTTTGATTTTTTGAACAGAAACAAAAAAGTTTTGAGCCACTTGTTTTTCCTGACATACAGCCTCCCTTTCCTAATTTATTTGCATCAGTATAAAATGTAGGGGCTTCAAAAATTGTTCTTCATATCATATGAAGAAGGATGAAATTATTCCTTTATAGAAAGTGAAATTTCTAGATTTGGGGTATTTGTTGCTCATGTCTCCCACAAAATTGCTGCAAGCTCTTTGTCAAGGTTCATTTCCTTTCTAGAATGTGGATATTTCAACATCATTAATTTTTTTTTTCTGTATTCCTGGTAATTGACAAAATCACTATTTTACTTTTAGAATCAATTCAGAAAACTTTTGGTGTAGATCTTTAATCTCTTAATCGATTTGTATATCAGAAACACATATTCTAAAATATCTTTTTTCCTGCATAGGAATTTCTGTGGTAAAATTTGTAGAATGTAAAACCAGAATACAATAGAGCTTTGTATCTAAGCAATCCACATGTGCATCCTGTAATTTCTTTTCTACCAGAACCATTTCTTCCGTAACTTCAGCTAATAATTTTCTTGAGCTACCTAAGTCCTGCTAATCTTGTACTGTTTTAAACAAATTATACAGTTCTTGAATTGTTAAACCAGTTGTGGGCCATAGCCAGTTAATATTTTCCAGCAATTTTTTAAAATACTTTCCAGCAATTTTGTAATTGATCTCTCCTGATTTATACTTATAAATAATTATTTATAATTATTTTACAAATTTATTTAGTATTATAATAACAACCTGGAGTCAGATCTTAGGGAAAAGCTAGAATATCAGAGACATAGAGAAACAAACAACAGCCACTTCTCACCTGCCAACTTTTCAGGTCTGACTTCATGAAATCCTCTGATTCTAAATCTTTCTTTTCTCAATCCACCAAAGATATGTCTGCAAAAACTGAAAAACCTTCCATCTCTTCCTCAGCCCAGCTATTTTAACTTCCTTTTCAACATTCCTAAACCTAAGATTAAATGTGTGGATCACCACTCCCTGAATTTTAAGGATTGGCTCTGTGATTGACTTTTCTCTGATATTCCAGATTATTTTTATTAAATATATATCACAAGATATTCTTTCTGTGGTTGAATATTCTGTGAATGCATCTTATATCCAAGGTGACTATTTGTCACCTATTTGTATTATTTACAGACATTTTGTAATCTCCAGCAAGGTAAAATCTTCTTTACATCATCAAAAATTTTAAATATATCTTCATCTGAATGAACTAGGAAAATATTATTCAAATAATTATAAATTTTAGTTAAGGAAACATTAAAAATTATTTTCATTGGCTGTTGTACAAAACATTAGTACAAGGTGGGGCTATTTAACATCTCTTGTGGAAGAACTTTCCTCTGATACTTTTTACCAGGCTGGGAATTAACATACGTAGGCACTATGAAGGCAATTTCTTCTCTGTACTGTTCTTGTAAAGGTATATTTAAAAAGCAGGCTTTTATATCAATCAAGATAAGAGATCATCACTTAGATAATAAAGAAAACAAGAGAATTCTAGGCTATCAAGGGCCTATTGCTTTGATCATCTTTTTTTTGGGAGGGGAGCAAAACAGTCACTTTATTTATAGCATCACATACAAGAAACAGTCCTATCACATTTCTTCTTTTCTGTCTAATCAAAAAGGAAGGTTTCAATTTCTATATAGCAAAATTACATAAAATAGAACAGAAATCAAGCAAATATTACAGTTACAATATCTAGTCTATTTGTAATTAACAAAATTAAAGAAAATATTCTATTATCAACCTTATCCTTGTGAGTCAAAAGTTTCATATCTAATATACCTTTTAAAATAACTAAGAAGAACTATACTTATAATTATTAAACCTTCAACCACATTAAAACCACAGAAGGATATAGTATTACCCAAATTAACAGTTAATATAAGCAACTTCCAAAGTCTAGAAAATGAAAGAGATGACACCTGTCTGACTGCACAGTCACCCAATGTTCCTTTGTAATGTTGGGGAATCATCTTCAGGCTATATGCCAAAAGTCTCTGACATACCTTCAGTGATGCAGAAAATCTGGCAAAGTCCATCAGTCACTTCTTCTTGTGTCCTGAAAGAAGCCTGGCAATTTCTTCTGAAAAGGAGGAAACTGAAAGAACATCTTGACTTGTTTTCCAAAGTTTGGAGGCCACTTTCCTATGGAAACTGCATGTCCAGTTTATACAGCATACTATCAAGAAGTCAATATAAGAACAGTTTCTTGTCCAGTGGCTAACTGTAGCCACAAAGTAAATTCCACATGAAGTTTCTTCAATGCCCATCATTTTCCTGAAATATATTGGTGCTGCCAGAAGCAGACTTATCTCACTGTCCGGAAAGGTCTAAGTTCTTAAAATATTTTAAATGCCAGATTCTGCATGTGTTTGAAGTGTTTAAAGACTACCTAGCTTATAGTTATTGTTAACTTATCAGCATTTTAAATTCAATTTACTGTTTTTCTTGATAAATGCAAAAAAAAGACTACCTAGCTAATTGAAATGTATCTTTGTATATCTACAAAAACCTAACTATCATGACTATAAGTTTGGTTTTCATAGATGACTATTAATCTGAATTTCTCAATTGCACATTACAATTTTAATTGAGTTACATAAGCATCATACCTTAATCAAGAGTAGAAAAATACATGCAGCATGACAAAATTGACCTTAAGTTTGTATTAACAAACCAAAATTCATCTATCTTTTTAAATCATTCCTATATCATATCCCTCCCCCTTTTTTGAAAGAGATTAACTATGGCCATTAACCATTTATAATAAAAACAAATATTAATAAGCAACATCTTTGAGAAATTGGACATAGCTTTTTTTTTTTTTTTTTTTTTTTTTTTTTTTTTTTTTTTTTTTTTTTTTTTTTTTTTTTTTTTTTTTTTTTTACTACTTCCTGCTGACTGAGAGGCATTGGAGTCTTGAGGTTGGAGCATCACAATTGGCATCTTGAAAGCTGATCTTCCCATCAGAGAATATTCAGGTGGCCTTGGCAAATGAAACCACATTTGTCTGGAACCAACCCACAGGTTTTGATCTTCTGTGGAGACAAAAACAGAAACTCTTTTCCCACGCAATATATTCTTATAAACAGATTTCAAAGTCACGATATCTTTAAAATATATGTATTTTAACTTAGCAGCCTTAGCAATCAATTTTCCTTCCACAGTTAACTCATTAAAACTTAAAAAAATAAAAGAAAACACCTTAATTATACTCCAGACTCTTTGTATATTTTCCATCTCTACATAGCTTATATTTTTAAACTCTATTTTTCTTTTTTTCAGGGTCTTTCACTACCATTTTTTTTCTCTCTGAAGCCTATGTGTATTTTACATACATTGTACCCCATTTATAGGTTTTGTGGGTCTATATCTGTTTTAGTGAGAATCCTTAATCATTTTCCTTTTTTTAAATTTTTGAAGAATTTATTTAATCATCTGAAAACTAAACATAACAATTACTGCGTCACCTAACACATCAAGACCAGGTTGTCCCCTGTTCTAACTAACTCCAAGTTCCATAAAGAGCAATTTTTTCAGACCTTGGCATTTCTCTGAGAAACATCATTTTATAAACAGTTTGTGATTCCATTTTGAGGGTAGTAAGTGACTTGGTGGGCATATGAAGGAAACTATCAATCTGGTACCATTAATGTAGTAATTGATAAATGACATAGTTGAGAGAGTAGAAAGCTCTTCAAATTTATTATTGTAAATTAGTACTACAGAGGCAGATGATCATATTAAAATCATATTAGCAAAATCAAGCTCAAGAACTTATTGGATCTCCAGACTGAGGAAAGAGTATGACACTTTTACCTGGACCTCATAAGGAAGTGGAATGCTATGACTACAATAACCCCCACTGACCTGTCATTTGACACTCCATGTATTAAGGGCAGGCAAATAATTTAGAATTGTCCCTGGGACTTCAGTTGAGCTCAGTCACCACTGTTAATAAGTCTACTCAACTGCCTTCTCCCTATTTTCCAGTTCAACCATCTGGATCTACAGTCTGTCCATCTACCTACTTGTTCTTTGTTTAGACATCTCCTGATGTCTTTCTCCTCTGCAACCAGACTCAGCACTGTAGCTCTTCTTTCAAACCTGTAACATTCAGTACCACTACTACCTTCTCCAGTTGTTTATAAGAAATTGGTTTGCATTTCTTGTTGTCTTAGTCAGTGTCCTATTGCTGTGAGGAGACATCATGACCAAGAAAGCTTGTATTAAAAACAAGTATTTAATTGGAAGCTGTTGGGATTTTGTGAAGATCTGACATGGTACAAATACAAATTACCTGGTTATCTGGCAGTGGATTTCTATGAATACAGAGGCCATTCTAGGAATGTGGAGGTAGAGGCAGGTAGCACAAGACACTTAGAAGATGTTTCTATGTAAAAGGACTTTATTCCATGCTAAATGATTAAAAAAGGAACAGAAGAGGAAAGGCTTAATCATTTTCTAGCCAGAAGAGCTTTTTAAAATGCTAGTATCTCTGTGATTGCTATCTCTGCCCGTTATGGCAGCTTTTAAATATGGAAGAGATGCCTGCTGTGTCTCTGCTTACTGCCAGAAAACAAAGCAGACTCAGGAAATGCTGCTACCAGAAAAACCATTTGTGTCTCTGTTTCCTTTATGTTCAATATAAGCAGAAACCTTAAAGCAATCAAACTTATGCCAAGCCTTTCATGAGACTTATGGGTTTAAAGTGTGTGCAGACATGTCATTTATTTATTTATTTATTTACTTATTTACTTATTTATTATATTTTCCTCCTCAAGTATTGTTTAATGTCATTGGGTCAAAAGGGTGACTGATCCACTGGATCTTGTGAGCTACCCTGTGTGACCCTAGACCAGATCCTTTGAATAGCACCAGGTGCGCTAACACCATTTGTATATTTTTTTAAAAAAATTTTTTGCATATTTTTTTCTTATTATGAAAAAAGTCACATTTTTTATCTGTGTAAGTCCTTGTTTAGGGTCCCTTCTCCCTCCCCCCCCTCCAGTCACACTCTCTTCTCCACATATCCCCATTCCTCACCAGCAAGGGCAGGAGGTCCCAGGGTCTCAATGTCCCAATGTCTCAGTATGGCTTAGTGCAGCTTCCATTTCTGGCAGATACAATTTCCTCCCTGCAACATCAAGACTGAGACTGAGTCAGGTGTTCCTCTAGAGGGAGTGGGATCCAAGATGCCATTTCAAGGTGTATCAGATCCCAAGATGTTCAGTGAATTCGGTTTGCAGCTTTGATATGCTGTGTTTTTTGCTTTTTTGTTTAGAGTCCACTAATGAGTGAGTACATCCCATGCTTATTTTTCTGGGTTTGTAATACATCACTACAGAGGATATTCTCCAAATCCATCCATTTGTCTGCAAATTTTGGGATATCACTTTTTCTTACTGCTGAGTAGTACTTCATTGCGTAGATGTACCACAGTTTGTTAATCCATTCTTCAGTGGAGGGGCATCTAGGTTGTTTCCAGGTTCTTGACATTATAAACAATGCTGCTATGAGCACAGTTGAGCTAATGCCATTGGAATGTAAATGTGCATCTTTAGGGTATACTTCCAGAAGTGATATTGATGGATCTTTGGGGAGATTGATTCCCAGTTTTCTGAAAAACTACCATACTGCATTCCAGAGTGGCTGAGCAAGCTTACACTCTCACCAACAATCGAGGAATGTTCCCCTTGCTCTGCACTCTCTCCAGCATAGGCTGTCATCTGTGTCTTTTATTTTAACCATTCGTTATTTTATGGTTTGTATCTGAAATTGGAGGAATGCCAATCCTTGTTTTCTATGTTTCACATCCCCATAAATTCATACTTTTGTTAGCCATATATGGCTTTAATTTTTCTATCTGTCCTTCTGACTATATTCATTTGACTCAACTTGTACTTTCCTATGCTTGACATAAGGTTCTCCAGTCCTTAGAAGCTGAATATTGATCACCTAAAAAAGCCAATCTTGATGTCAATATTTTAGTAAAATTAACATTACTTTTGTAGCTGTACCAGCCAAGCATCTAGTTATAGTACCACTTATTTATATATTTTGCTTTGATTTTTGATTATTTATAAAAGTTTGCCCATGTCTCAGAGCTCTCTGGAGCAGGCAGAGGGAAACTCTGCCTGTCACAGTAACCCAAGCTGCTGCTGAGGTAATTCCCAAGGCTCCCATCTCCAACTGAGCAAACAGATAAAGGACTGAGGACCATGAAGGACAGACTCAGACCCCACCCAGAGGTGAGGAGGAGTCAGCAGGCCCCAGCACCTGTATCCCTGCCAGGGAGAGGAGACATGAGCTCCCGTCGGTTCCGCTGCTGGTTCTGGGACCAGGTGCTGTCTGCAGAGCATGTCCCAGAGCTCTCTGGAGCAGGTGAGGAGAAACTCTGCCTGTCATGGTAACCCAAGCTGCTGCTGAGGGAATTCACAAGGCTACCCACCTCCAACTGAGGGATCAGATAAGGACTGGAACCCTGTAGGACAGACTCAGACCCCACCCAGAGGTGAGGAGGGCTCAGCAGGCCCCAGTGCCTGTATCCCTTCGAGGAAGAGGAGACTTGAGCTCCTTCAGTTCCTGTTCCAGTTCTGGGACTGGGTACTATCTGCAGAGTGTGCCCCAGAGCTCACTGGAGCAGGTGGAGATAACCTCTGCCTGTCATGATCACCCAAGATACTGCTAAGGGAGTTTGCACAGCCGCCACTCTGCCTCTAATTGGTCAAACAGAGAAAGATTGAAGACTTGAAATTAAGTCCCCTGCACAGTGCAAAAGTAGTGATTGAGCAGACCTTTACCTCAGAGGTCACAGGAGGCACACAAGCCCAAGTGGCACAACTGACAGGAGCCAACTAATTGTGAACCACTAATGCCAGGGGCAGACACCAGTGAAAAAACTTACATAATAATATAAAGAACAACAAGGTAACTCCAGAAGAAAGTGGCAATACTAAAATACAAGACCTGAACTGAGCAATGAAGAGGAAACAGAAGAAAGCAACACCAAAAATTCCTTTTTGATGATCATTGAAGCTCTCAAAGAAGATATGAAAAAAATCCTTAAAGAGATAGAAGAAAACACAAACAAAAAATTGGAAGAGATGATCAAATCTATGAAAGAAACATGTCAGGAACTAAAAGCTGAAATGGAAGCAATAAAAAAGGCACAAAATGACGCAAAGATGGAAATAGAAAATGTGAAGAAAAAAGCTGGAACCACAGATACAAGCATAACAAACAGAGTTCAAGAGATGGAAGATAGAATCTGAAGTGGAAGATTCAGTAGCCCACATAGATATATTAGTCAAAGAAGATAGTAAAACTAAAAAAGCCATAATTCAAAATGTTCAGGAAATCTGGGACACCATGAAAAGACCTAATTTGAGAATAATAGGAATAGAAGAAGGAGAAGAATACCAGCTCAAAGGCACAGATAATGTTTTCAATAAAATCATAGAAGAAAACTTCCCCAACCTGAACAAGGAAATGCCTATAAAGATACAAGAAGCTTACAGAACACCAAATAGATATGATCC